>JAJOZX010002128.1:0-90000 GCA_023014485.1 Bathynomus jamesi | reverse complement strand
AGGTGTTGGTGTTCAACAGCTTCTCGGGGTTCCGAAGATACCGAATGGTACTTGAGAAAATCAGGCAAAGGCAGTTGTAGGAGAAATAGAAAAGTGAGGCCTAAAAGATCGAATCACTGGGATGGTGTTTGACACCACTGCCAGTAACACCGGTCGTCACTCAGGAGCATGCATCCTTCTGGAGAAAAAGCTGAAGAAGAGCCTGCTTTACTTCGCCTGATGCCATCACATCCTTGAACTCGTCTTTGCCATGGTGGAAAATCTGGACCCGAAATACTTCTTTTCAAGCGGTTCCAGCAGCGATGGAATAACATCACTCAAGCAAATTACACAACAGGAGTCAGCAATGAAGCCATGAGTGCGGATCTCCTTGCATTTGCTGAGCAACAGCTTAAGGAGAGGATATTATGAGATGATTACCGAGTTTCTGGAACTCTCCATGAACTTTCTTGGAGGCATTCCTTCTCTGGAAGTTCGCTTTATGGCACCGGTGGCCATGCACCATGCTCGGTGGATGTCTAAGGTCATTTACTCTCTGAAAGTATGGATGTTTCAACCTGAGTTCCCTCTTACTGCTCGTGAGGAGAAAAACCTACAAAAGGTGAACAACTTTGCAGTGACAATTTACATGAAAGCGTGGCTCACGGCACCGTTGGCAGCCTCAGCCTCAATTTCCAAGGTCACCTCATCGAAGTTCACACTCCATCTTTGGTATCTCTCAGAGGAGATGATATCGCTCTCATTTTTCGATCCGAAAGTTCCTGTAGTAACAAAACAACGGATGGTAAATGCATTGAAGAACAAGAGAGAAAAATATTCTTCCAAAAGGAGTAAGATTGAATCTCATTCCATCGCCGGTTGTGGCTTAGAGGATTTTGTAACCCAGAACTCCGGACAGTTATTCAGAAAACTAAGATTACCCGATGAATTTCTGGAGCATGCCCCAGAAGTTTGGAAGACCAGAGAATGTCATCAACAACTTTTCTCTTACGAACGACAACGAGGAACGTGCTGTTGCGCTCACTTAAGAATTCAATCAGCATCTAACTCAGGATGAAGCGCAGCTGCAGTATCTTCTGCAGGTCGTTTTAGAGCACCGTCGGCACTTCCCTGACGGCCGGAAGTCGACTTAACCAGGCTACAATGAGTGGGATGGAAGCTCGCTCCCATGAAACCCCCGTCATTGAACGGCTAATATTCTCCACTGGGTGAGGGGGACCTGGATTCCAGCAATTCGGTTAAAAAGGTTATATTTTATTGGGATCCCAACTGCTAGAACGTCGCATATGCACCTCTTACCAGGTTGTGATATACAGGTGGCAGTCCTAAAATTTCAGTGCCATGAGCGACCTCTAAATATTAATATATTTCGAGGAAATTTTGCACACGTAATTCTTTCATCAAATAGAACAATTTTCGGAGGTACGACATTTACATTTCAAAACAATTTTTTTTACCCCTATGGCTAAGGACCACCCTAATATATATATATAATATATATATATATATATATATATATATATATAGACAGGGTGGGTAAAAAAGTGACCCCTTAGAAGTAAACTGTCATTAAAAAAATGTAAGGGGACTAGAGCTCCCAAACTTCATAGATGCTTACCTTAGCATGTTCTTCGTCTTAATTGATAAGTTGCTCGATGTGTCCCCCTTCCTGCTCAACGCAGGCCTCCAAACGTGGATGCCACTGATCAATACACCTGTTTACATATCGTTGAGACACCTTCTCCCAGCCGAGCAGAATTCTTTCGCGTAGTTCATCTATGTTTGTTATATTGGTACCAGGGATGTAAACTCTGGACTTCAGGATTTCTCAAACACCATAATCTAGTGGTGAAAGATTGGGGTTACTAGCCGGCTACATATTGGGTTCGATAAAATCCGGTGTTTCGCTCTCAAGGAATGTGACAGTTTGGCGTGCTCTGTGAGCACGGGCTCCATCTTGGAAAGTATATCCTTCACCACTAATTCGTCGAATATCAGTTAGATAGACTTTGACATAATGAGGCTTATCGTATGCAATGCTCAAGCCTTTTCCGCTATCATTGGGAATGTGGGCGATGCGCAGCAGGCAGGCCTGGATATTCTCAACAAACTGATGTTCCACCATATTGCTGTAAATATAGCACATGTCCGGGGGAGGGTCTCCATCGTTCAATCTATCCAATTTTAACTGGTACAATAAACTGCACAAGTCATGTTGTGACTCGTGAAATGTATCTCTTTGGAAGGCTAGTCCATATCTGCCCTCGGTTATTATTTTGAACAGTGCTCTATCTTTAATATTTCTGTTAGCCTTCGATTTTAGAGTCAAAGTATGTACCGTTGTATCTTTGTCTACGATTTCGTATACTAAATCAGACGTAAGATTTGAACTTCTCAGAATCCTATTTAAATCACTCACAATATCCTCGGCTGTATCATAATGCCCCGGCCCTAGTGTTACTTCTGTAGCGTTGTACTGGGCCTACCCACTCTGGGCAGGAACGCATGGTATCGTCCCGAGTTACTCCGGCCGTTTCATACTCATCACGGTTTCTAAGAATCATCAAAACGAACTCTTTCTTGTCACTACTTAAAAACTTGGTGGCCAGTTGAAATTCGCATATTCCAACCTCATATGATTCACGGCCCAATTCAATGGGCCCATGGAGTTCTGTTATAAAGAGGACGGGAATGTAGCGTAGAAGTGGTTTTGTATACTATTTAAGCTTCATTATTGCATCAGCTTTTATATAGGTGTTGAAGCTTTCTGGGTACCCTAGCCATTTTACCAGGTGCATTTTTCCCTTTCCTGAACCTTTGCTTGCTAAAAAAAATTCAATTTTAAACACTTTTTTCCTAAATTAAATGTCATTTTATGCATCTCCTCACCGTAAAAGCCACAACCAATTTCTTCCCCATTCAAATCTTCAACGTAATACAACATCACCTCGTCTTTAGGCTTCATAGCCCTGACTTTAAAAATGTCACGAGTCCAACCTTGCTCAAACCCCTTCGCTAATTTATTCCCCGAACGCGACAGCCTTACATAATCATTGATTTTGAAACGCGCAGAGCATGGTGGCGCTCTAAAATTATCTTTTCTCACCTCACGTTCTGTGTGCGTACCTCTTTTTAAAATTTCGGTAGGTGATGTACCAGTCGTTCGGTGGTGTGAACGCTTGTAGGGTGAAGCCAGCGACTCCAGAATGTCTATATAGCTGTATGTGTTTTTATGTGTGAAATACCGATGCATGCGTTCCTTTATGGTACGCTGGACTCTTTCTAAAAAGTTCGGCCAATAAATTCTTTCACATGTCCATACAAAAATAGCAAGGAATTCTGTTTTCTTTCAACATCAGCGCTTTGGCGGCTTTAGCAACTGTTTCAGGCGAATTATTTTTCAGCGGGATTAGCCACAAATATCTAGAGAATACATGTATTATGAATACGATGTAACGGTAGCCTCCATTATACACTGAATATCTCTGCATGTCTGTTAAATCCGCCTGCCAAGTAGAATCAATCGATGCTGGTGATGTCTTGGCAGTTTTAAACGTTCTTTTCACTGGCTTTTGAAGTGTAAAAGCATCCTGCTCCCGCAAAAGTCTCTCAACATCTTTTTTTCCCTATTCCCTCATTATAAACGCCTCTGTACAGTCTACTAACACTCCCGTAAGAAGCTGCATTATAGATGTCATAATAGCTTTTAATATGTTATCAATTTTCATATTTTAGAGGCGCGCGGATGGATAGGGTTGTGCGGTGCTGCTTGGTTTCTTCCTCTTCAGATATGTTACCGCTGAAGGCGAAGGTGTGTTCAGCTGTGGTACATGCGTTGCTTGTCCCAAATCTTTTAACCTGTTCAGATTGCCTATCAGTGTTTTTGGTATGTTTATTTGCTGTAGTCTAGCTTTAATATGTTCTGATCCTGCTGGTGAGGACCTATCCCACTTTCTCACCAAATCATGTACGATATCAATGATATTCGAACCCTGTACCTTTGACCCTTCAACAACAACCTCACCTGTATCGGACCATTGTATAATGTGATCCTCACTCAATAGATTAGAAAGACTTAGTCCTTTATTCGTCAATGTATGGGGGAAACTGTTTTCTAATACATGCCCGAGATGTTGCGAACTAGCACCGTTATTCTGCATTTGTTCAGGTTCCCCATGGTCAGTATCGCCCTCATGTTTGACAACTACAGGGAACTCCACCGGTTTCTTATAATTTTCGTACTCATGATGAAATTTCTGCAGAGCTTCTTGGTATAAGATACTTTTCTCATCAGGAGACTTTTCACTGTTTAATAGGTCTACCAATTCGCTCTCCATTCTTTTAAGCCTGCTTTTACGGGGTTCTAGAACCGTATCTGGACTCTTTCTGTTTAGTAGTGAAGCCTACACCTCGTGTGGAATCACGACTACTTTCTTCATTATATTAAACTAGTCAGTAAAGGCCCCCAAAACTGAAAATAAGATTGGTAAGAATGAACCCCTTCTTTGTACAATGATTTACTTTTTCTTCCCCCACAGTTTGACTTTTACTAGCGAGGGCGTGTATTATGTTCTTGAAACGACGTAAGCGAGACTTCTGAGAGGGTTCCATTGGTACATTGCATTTAATAACGTTAAGACAGATTTCGCAGATGCATTTTAAAATGTCGGTGTCAATATTTTTAACAAACAGGTGTTGGAGAGTCCGTGGCAGTCGCTGATAGATTTTTATTAATTCACGGTATTTCTTTAACCCCTTTGTCATTCTGGGATATACACCGTTTTAGCCTCGTTTTGGAATATATTCGTTCTTAGAGCACCCTAAGCGTGTTTCGCGGGTGAAGGTCACAAACCAAATATCCGGAACGTTGGCTTGTAGCTTCTTTATAAACTTCCAAAAACTCCTTACGCTCATTTGGGAACATTTGATTGGCTAATATCACAATTTGTGCCACATCTCTCCGTTGTGCGAATAAGACTAGATATTGTGTATTTAGCGATACATCTATTTTGAAAAATAGATTCTGATTGATGAAGAATACGCTTATGTTAAGATGGTGGGAGAATAAACTGTATATGTCTCGGCAAAAGTTTTATCTATTTCTAGCATGAGATCATCAATCACAATGACCGTGTGCTCATTACCCTTTATCGAACTAACATCATAAACACATTTGTGGAGCAAAATATCATCTTGGTACTCGTTGAATACGGTCTGGTATGTCGAATAGCACCATATGACTTGATGCACAAAATTTTAGAACAGTTCCCCCTTATCTTTAATGATTTTAAGCATAAACACGGTTTTGCCACAACCTGTAGGGCCAGATACTCTATAATGCAAGTAGAAAGGCTCGTGAACCTGAATTTTTCTACAGAATCCTTTTATAACACGTCACACTTTTAAGTGGAATATTTACAAAATATAATAAAAATTTAAGTGATGCGTCTTATATTCTACAGCCTTTTTATTCTTCTTCCCCAGAACCGTGAATGATGACGCAAATGAGGTACTGTACCAGCAATATGTCCCCATCATAGATATTGGAGATGAGGCCACAGACTGCACCATTACCCCCGCTAGCCCACCGGAACCCCCAGCAGCGACAACTATAGCACCCCCACTCGACAATTCGAGGATAAAGTGTGTATGACAACAGCCACATTACTGAAACACCTTCTACATCAGGCTTAAAGCGCGTAAAGCGCGCCCCGAGTGCGTCTGCCGTTAGACCAACAATAATAAACGCCCAGCCCTCTACGTCTTACAACACAACCCCTACAGTAGCTCCTTCTACAAATGAAACTGTGTCCCCTTATTCCTATTCAATAACATCAATGCCCTCCACAGCAACATCTCATTCTTTAGACAGTAGCATAAAATTCGAACTGGTGCGCACTGACACCACCACCCTAGCCCTAACTAGAAACCGGTACGTAGTCAGGGTCGACCCGCGGTCCATGTGCAACAGCGGTGTTGAACACGGACTACGGCGCGTAGTTCAACGTATTGTGGAGTTTGCCCTTCAGAGCAGTGACGGACGTGAAGCCAGGACGCGACTTTCCCTCGGTTTCGGGTCAGATGATGGAGGGAGAGATGAATTTTGGGTAGTAATACCCTACAGGCGTTTGGCTGCTATAGATGTATATTACATTTTGGACCGTATAATGCTTGCCTCTCAAAGCAGCACCGAAATTAACATGGCCAACTTCACGATAGATATAGACCACGTGTTCCGTGTTGCGAAACATACGGCCACACCTCATACGCTTACTTTCAATTCTCAGTCTATTTACAGACAGCATATAAACACCGAGCGGGGTTGCGGCTTTATAGCAAGTCTTCGCTCATATGTTTACTGTACTAAATACAGTGTCCAAAAAAATTTGGTTGCCGACGGTAGTGCAGCGTGCACGTAAACTGGCCGCAGACCGCAGGCTCAAGTTTGACTGTGATATGGGGCCTGAAGGGTTGAGAAGGGTAGAGCAGGAAATGAATGTTCATATAGTTGTTTCGATTAGATGATCGTCGTAGGACTGTGTATTTCTTTAAAAGCAGTGTGAGAGAACGTACAAGACCTCTACTTATTTTAGGGCTGTCAGGGACAACGTATCTCCCCATCCGCAATATAAGGGTTCTTTACGCGAGTTATGATAAAAGTCGAAAATATGGCAGGTATCACGATCTGTGTAAGGGTTGTCTCGAGTTTGCGGAAGGTATAGTGAAACATTGTAAGGATTGCCACATGGTTGCGAGCAGTGTGAAAGCTCCAAATGTGAAAGTCGTGTAGTTGAAGCTGAAAAGAGGGATTGTAATGTGTGCAGACGCACATTTTTCAATAATAACTGTTTCCATAAATCAAATGGGGCGTGTAGGAAAATGAGAATTTGCGAGTGCGGCATGTTTCACATGATGGACAGTTGGGGAAAATTCGAGCATAAATGTGATGAAATTTGTTGTACTACATGTTATGAGAAATATAAGGCAAATGCTATAAAACATGTATGTTTTTTGAAAGACGCCAAACCTAAAAATAAACCCTGAAACAAATTTACTTGTAAGCCGAGTTTGTGACGAGTGCATGAACGTCGAGTGTGATGAATGTCGCAAATGTGGTGAACGAACAAACGATTAAAACGATTGCACACGGCACCCCCGTGAAACTCTTTGTGTCCTATATTGTCAAATTAGCGGACCAGTTCAAAAAAGTGACTGTGTATATTCTTCCCCATAACGTCGCAAAATTTGATACACACTTCCTTTATAAAGAACTGCTTGAACACGAATCATCAGAGATATTTACAGGCGATCACTTGACAAGAGGAAACAAACTTGTACAGATGCAGATAAGAGGTAATGTTCAGTTTAAAGACACTTTGTTATTCACGCATTGTAAATTAGCTAAGCTACCCAAGGTGATGGGCGTAGCCGCCGAAGTTTCAGAAAGGTATGCCCTTACACTTTCCTCACTCATGACACTTTAAATTACGTAGGACCCCCCCCCCCCCCCCAAAACATTACTTTAACTATGCCAACATGAGTGATAGTGAGCGTGAAGATTTTGAGGTACTACAACAGTTTCAGTTAAGATAATCCTTACAATATAGCAGATGAATGTGAGCGTAATTGTGTGAATGACGTTTGTGTACTTAGAGTATGTTTCCAAGCCTTTAAAAGGATGTACATAGTCTGGTTCAACCGCAGCCCGCTACAAGCCGCAACCACGATCGCTTCATTGTGTTTTACTGTGTTGAAGAACAACTTCGTGCCTAAAGACACACTAGCCGTCATTCCCCGAAACAACCCAAGCAGTTATGGATATAAGGCTATTTATTGGCTCATACACCTACAACAACAGACCGGTGTATACATAAAACATGTTCGCAACACAGGGAAAGTGGCCATTAAGATCAATGGCCGTGATTTTTGAGTGGATAGTCTAAGCGAAGACCCGCCACTGGTGAGTAGACGGCGTACTGCTTTAACGGATGCTGGTGGCATGGATACCTACGTTCTGTGTGTGATATCATAGAAGATATCCATGGTAGATCTCCTGCCGACAATCTCGCATGGACCCGTACCCGCGATCAACTTATAAGTTCCCAGTTCACTCACAAGTGGGAACACGAATATGATATACGGTTGGAGACATATGGACAGTACTGCGAAGAAATAAACACCATCAAGCGTTCAATGGTGCTGGACACTCTAAAATGCGGCGATAGTTTGTTTGGTGGTCGCAGAAACCCCTTCAAACTATACTTTCCACCTACGGAGGACGTGAAACTCCTCCGTAGGTGGATGAAGAACAATCCGTATCCCGTAGGCGCAACTGAAAGTTTGGTGGAGTTTTCATCTAATTTGAACGAGAACTATTTCCGATTTTCTTTCGTAGATGTGCTACCCCATCACGACTTATGGATGCCAATCTTGCCCGTCATTATAGATCACAAACCCATGTTCCCTCTGTGTGTGAAGTGCGCAGAGAAGAATAATGGGACCTGTAATCACACAGTCAACCAGAGGAAGCTCAGAGGCGTATATACAAGTCCTGAGCTGTCCCTAGCTATTCGCCATGGGTACAGAATATTGGAGATATATGAGGTGTGAAAGTTTCAGAAGTTTCCCAACCTTTTCACACCACATTTTTTTGGAAGGATAAGGTAGAAGCATCAGGATACCCTCGAGGAGTTGAGACCGAAAATGAAAGATCGGGTATATTCAAAGCTACCGTGATCGTGAATGGATACAACTTGAATAGGGTCAAATTACGAAGAACCCTGGCTAGCGTTTTAGTTCAAAGTTGTGTCTAAATATTCTTTGGGGGAAATTTGCCAAGAATACAGACAAGGGGAACCTCCATCTAGCACAAAGCCATAACGAAGTGTGGGATTATGCCAATGCTCTCGATATCGAGGTCATGGAGATCGTGAATGTGGGTAATACGTACATAATAAAGTACAACAGAACCGAATTGGCTACAGATACATCACGTATCACAAACAGACCTGTAGCCAGTTTCACAACAGCATACGCCCGCTTCAAACTTTGGAGTCTACTGCATTCTATTGGACGGAGGGTTCTGTTCACAGATACAGATAGTGTGATATTCACGGAGAGGGAAGGTGAATATATGCCTCGTATTGAGAAATTCCTCAGAGAGTTGACTGACGAGATCAAGGATGAGTATGGAGATAGCGCCTACGCTGATTCTTTTGTCTCAACAGGCCCAAAAACATACGGGGTACCGGTGAGGGTGGGGGAGGAAATGAAATATATCGTGAAGGTTAAAGGCCTTAACCAGGCGAACCGTCGGATCGTTAACTATGATTGGCTGAAAGAACTAGTTAGATAAGATGAAGATGGAAATGAGGGTGACCAACCACCCCACCTGGTTGTAGGAACTCATAACTTTCGGGCACAGAAGTTTGTTGGGGGTGAAGGAGCTTAGGGGGACGAAAGTGTGTCGTAACACATACAGGAAGCGATACCAGGTGCCTGGCACCTGCGATACTGTCCCCTTTGGATACCTTGAGGGGCGAATATTTGTTATATAAATAATTGCTATATTAGAGTTTATTTATATTTGACGAAATTTTACAATTTAATTATTTTTCTATTTATTACATGTATTTAATTAAGTTTCAGCTGGCGTTTGATTTTCTCCTTTGTGTGTGTGTGTGTGTGTGTGTGTACAGGAAAAAATCTATGCACCACCCACTGTATGTTGCTGACCAATAAAAAGAGTAACGTGACTCCAGCTACTAATCGGGATATGTCGCCTCCATGCGTACTCAGTAGACCCCTGCAAGCCCTGGTTCTCAGACGTATCTTTTTAGTTGTTAAAGAATTCACGCGTAGACGAAAAATAACGATGGTGACCGGTGATATTGCATGCTCTACATTCCTGAAGTGGTACTCACTAAAGTCTACAGATGTGGTGAACACCCAAAGAATTTCTAGTCATTCCTCCTTTGAAACCTTAAAGGCCGTATTAAATCGTGCGAAGCATGAGAAGCACGACGTCCAAATACTCTGTGGCTATTCTGGTGAGAGCATTGCTGGGTTTCGCGGCTCAAACGATGTAATGGAGTACGTTGTAGGATTAAGCTGTACTAAAGAATACATATATCGTGAAGTGAATGAATCCACGCTTGCAGAAGGAAAACAAAGGATCTGGGTTGTGAACCTTGTTGATGATTGGAGTGACAGGAGATATTATATCATGTTTCATTACACCAAGTACGTGCACACTGGGGCATTGAATTTAAATTTTGTGATTATGGACAGTATAAAATATTTTCTACCACTACATCCATGTATATCATGACGAGGTGTGCAGCGAATTTGTAGCTAAAGGTTTATGTGAATTTTTAGTAGAGTTTGGGGACGAGTATCGTTTGTCCAGCAAAAAAGATCAAGCATGGACACATGTTTCTCTCAAATAGATCGCCAGAGTGCTAATAAATGTGCATAGTTCGAAAAGGTACAATGGTGAATACAGTTACCCCTGAACGTTGTAGATGTATGGGGTGCATTCCAGGAAGTGTGTGTGATAAATCATTAAAACCGATATTACTTCATGTATCGCAGATGGAAAAATTCTCTAAACACCTACCCAGTATAATGGGATGCAAATATTCGGTTGATTCATCAGTGCACATCGAATCTTTCATGTTGGAACAATCTCGTACACGAATCACTAACGCTTGGCGGCGTTCATGACGCAACCCAGTGTGACTCATACTCACCCTACACTTCCCACCTCTCCAACCACCCGCACGGTCCCTCCGAGTCAAACAGCGCACCGTCGGCTCATAGTTGCCTTAGAGCTTGACCTGTCTGGACGTTCTCTCCTCGCAGGATCAATAGAAAACTATTAAAAGATGCAACTTCCGCTGAGCAGCATTCTCAGTGCAGTATACGATGTGTCCGTGCTGAAGTTTGTGTGTGTATTCAGGCGTAATACCGGTACTATTAATTATGTACCTCAAACGAAATGTAGATAGTCAAGCTCTGGTAGCCGCAATGTTATTTATTTAAGTGTTGGAGATGAATGAACAGAATCTTCGTGTTGGTTGAGAAGTGGGGTGAGGACAGTTATAAAATCCCTGTGTAGATTAGTGATGTACCCTCATACACTATTATTTGTACGCTATGCGTAAATCGTGATACAAACCAACCACGCATTGATATACGGTTGATGTGGAAGAATGCTGCTGCCAATAACGCCCTAATCCCCACACGCCCCACACGAAGCCGTTTCATTCTCGACAGAATGTTTGAAGTCGTCGGTTTCCGTAAACTGAAACCTCTATTAGACGTACGTGTTGCTGATATGGGTTATTTTGACACGGTGCTTGAATACGCGTACACCGCCCTGCTCGATGATTTTACCAATTGTAGGGCCGAACAAGGCAAGTAGGTGAAGACTCCTCGAAATATCACGAACTTTGGTACAAAGGACTAGAACGGTACAGGGCTGAACTCACCTTCACTGTTCACCCTGAAGAATTATTTCTTTATATAAGACGCAGTTGTCGGCACGAATTAGAAACATACTTCAATTGTCGATATGAGTTGTGAAGAAGATTTTACAGTTGATAAGGTCAGCAGGGAAAGAATAAATGCACGTCTGGAAAGGAGTGTTTATAAACTTGAATTTAATGGTGATATTGTAGCAAACGATGTCATCTTTGTGTGTGCTTTTGACTGTATTCTATCCATGTTTAAAGAGCGTGATAGTTTGACCCCCCACTTATAAAGTGGGTACAAAAATAGTGTTAAACGAGTTGAAAGCCCATTATATGGAATCAAGACACGTGCATACTTTGAGAGGTGTATTAATGTTAAATCGCCTTTATTGTGTAGTACAAAGCAATGAGGATGTAAATGTGGACTCAATTACGTGCGAATTTACTATTTTATTTAAGCATGGTGGAAACTGACCTTAAAGCATGTATTTCCATTTTTTTATGCGTATATATATATATATATATATATATATATATATATATATATATATATATATATATGTTAAGCATATGATATGTATTCTTATTTTGTTGTGTATAGAATTCTTCTGTACTACTTGTATTAATTTTGTTTGGTTGCACATACTATACACACACACACACACACACACACATATATATACTGTATATATATACATATACATATATATACTGTATATATATGAAAATTATTTCACGAAAATAATGTGAAAAATATTTATGATGAATAAAACCACGAAGGAAAGGAAACAAAGAATGGTGCTCAAGCGCTTTCGTCTAATGATATCCTCAGGATGTCATTAGACGAAAGCGCTTGAGCACCATTATGTGTTTCCTTTCCTTCGTGGTTTTATTCATCATATATATATATATATATATATATATTATATATATATTATATATACAGGGTGGTGCAAAAGTCTGGACCCATAGGCGGTTTATATGGAAAAAAAGTGTGGCCTGCAGGAAGTTTATTATGAAATGAAATTTAATTAACCATACACCAGTGACTAAATTATGTTAAATTTAACGTTCTAGTTCAGAATTTACAATAAGTGTTCGAATTGATGTCCATCTTCCAAACACTTTTCTACTCGGTTGACACAAGACTTTTGCACATTTGTAAGCATAGTAATATTCGTTCTTATGGCTTCAATTTCTGTTGTGATGTTATCCTTTAGCGCTTGTATTGTTCTTGGTTTGTTAACGTAAACCACTGATTTGAGGTGTCCCCATAAGAAATAATCCAAAGGAGTCAAGTCTGGAGATCTGGGTGGCCATTCAATTGGCCCACGTCGTCCAATCCATTTCCCTGGAAATGTTTCATCTAAAAATTTGCGAACGACCTTTGCGAAATGTGGCGGAGCCCCATCCTGCTGAAACCACATAACTCTCCGATTTTGTAATGGTATTTCATATAATCGAGGCATAAGGAAATTTGTCAACAAGTTAAGGTATGATTCACTTGTTACAGTGTCTGGGAAGAAATATGTACCAATTATCGTACCTCCCCACATAGCAGCCCATACCATAACTCTTGGCCTGTATTGCACGTGTCCTTCCTCAACCCAATGTGGATTTTCAGTTGCCCAAAAGCGTGCATTATGTCTGTTAACCGAACCGTTTAATTAAAAAATTGCTTCTTCACTGAATATGATATGCTTTTCCAACTGTCTATGCTGCATAAACCATTGACAGTACTCCATACGACAATCTCGGTCATCCTCATGTAGTTCCTGGACTAATCATACTTTGTAAGGATGAAAATGATTGGTAGAGAGAATACGACCAATAGAACGCCTTGATACACCTGTTTCCTGCGATACTTTCCTTAATGACTTACGTGGGCTCCCTTCCACATGCCTGCATACCCGTGTAGATGTTTCGGGATCAGTTGAACTTCTTCTTCGTCCACTACGTGTTCGATCGCAGATGCTTCTCGTTTCTTTGAAACGAGCGAAAGTCTTGCTGACAGTTCTTTGTTGAATTGGTCGCCTATCGGGGTGCTTAGCATTAAAACTATCTGCGACTAAACGTGAGGTGGCTCCTTCTTTTGCGTACAAAAGCACAAGCTCTATTCTTTCTGCTATTGTTAACTTTTCTGCCATAGGGTAACAATCTGAAAAATATTTAGTAAAATTATAAACAAAAATTAAATTTTAAAAACTATTATAAAAACCGAAAGATATTTATTATATAGTAAATTGCCTATGGGTCCAGACTTTTGGACCACCCTGTATATATATATATAATATATATTATTTAAGCGTAGTAGAAACCGCCCTTAATCCATGTAGTTCTATTATTAGCGGGTATATATATATATTATATATATATATATATATATATATATATTATTTAAGCGTAGTAGAAACCGCCCTTAATCCATGTAGTTCTATTATTAGCGCGTATATATATATATATATATATATATATATATTATATATATATATATATATATATATATATATATATGTGTGTATATATATATATATATGTGTGTGTGTGTGTGTGTGCACACATATATATATATATATATATATATATATATATTAAACATGTGATGTGTATTCTTATTTTGTTGTATATAGAATTCTTCTGTACTAACTGTATTACTTTTTGTTTTGATATGTATATATACATATGATAAATAACTCCATTGTGCATTTCTCCTCTACTGGGTGTATTTTTTTATGTTTTGTGTAAATATGTATAAAGCATGTGTGTATTATCCCTGTTTTGCTCCTAATGTATATACATGTTTTGTATTTCGATATATATATATATTAAATAGACAGAACGATGTAGTTGTGTTTTATTTCGCCTTTACACCAACACATATTAATGGAAATGAAGGGTGTGTATATATATATATATATATATATATATATATATATATGTAAACGATACAGTATGTGGGGGGAACGCTTGGTGTATTCTCTAGCTGTTTTGACAGGCGGGGGTTCGGAAACCCACTAGGATGGTTGCATTTTACTTTAAGAATTTGTTGTGAGAGGAGGTTCCGCTCCAGTTAACCTATATAAGTATATACTGTATAAGTCACTAAACTAAGGTGGTTACGCCATATTCCTTCTAATCCGACTGTCTGTGATGCTAAAGCCGCTAAGGAATGCTAGTGAAGAATTCAAAATGCTTCGAGATGCCGCAGTAAAAGGATCTCATTTCTCTTTCCTTCTTGTGTTTTTCCCTTGGCGATCACACACACAGATATACACACATATATATTTTAAGGGGGGGGGTAAATAAGTCTCTTATCTTGTTGCATGCAATGTTGCACTGCTGATTGCTGAAAGGTACAATATTGGAATGTTGCATACAATTGCACTCGACCTTTTTGCAGGTACACTACTGAAGACAATAATATGAAGTTCAACAATGAAAACCTGAGCTTATATGGTAACAACAAGTAGCTACAGATTAAAGGATATCAAACTCTGCAAGACAAATCGATAACACCAAACCAACAAGTCAGGGATCTTAGAATAATAATATCATCTGATGCAGAATTAAACTCACAACAGCTAGAAATATAAGGGGCATTATCTGGAGGAGCTTCCCCAGCAGAAGAGCAAATATCCTGCTAAAAGTATGAAAGAGTTTAGTCCTATCACTACGGCTAAGATCGAGCAGACGAAAGGTGAAGGGAAATCACTACGATCCTTGAAACTCCAATCCCTAAAACGAAGACGTGAGCGATCCAATAGTGTAAATATGGAGGATACTCGAGAGATATACAGGGTGTCCATAAATGTTTACCCTATAAACAGTATGCTCTCATGTTTTAATGACGAATCTTACATCCGTTTTCTTTTTACAGATGATCTCGTACACGCATAGAGTTTCTGTGCTGGTGTGTTTCGTCTACCGCATTCGCCGCTAGGAGCGCTGTAGTAGCTGTTCAGTTAAGATGGCGTCTGTGACAGAGAAGGCACAATGTGTTGTGTGGCTTGCAGAAACAAAATCTCCTGTCAGTGTTCAGCGAAGGTTCAGAACAAAGTAGGGAAAGAATCCACCTGATGTGAAGTTAATTAAGTCGTGGATGAAAAAATTCTTGGAAACTGGAAACGTGGAAAAGGGAAAGAGCAGTGGTAGACCATCAGTTTCTGATGGGACGGTGGAAAACATTCAAACTGCTTTCACATGGTCACCAAGGAAATCGGTGAGACAAGCTTCATGCCAACTAAAGAAACCGAAGTCTACGGTGCACAAGGTGTTACACAAACGTTTGAAGTTACACGCGTGAGTGTGAATACCATTTAGGCATTTTACGTGCCACTAGGGGTGCATATGTGGAAGCTTATTAAGTTCATTAACTATGTATCAAAACTTTGTATGTTTATCTACTTATGATTAAAACTGTGTTTGAATATGAGTGTTTATTTAAAAGTTATAGCATGTGTTAATCAGGGTAATCATTTATGGACACCCTATATAACAAACTTTATGGATGAAATAGAAACACACTGGAATGAGAGAACAGGTGTATGGATTCTGTACCATCCCAGGGACAGGGAACATTGAAAAAAAGATAGACAATACTCTTAGAATAAGTCTCAAAAAGCACTGACGTGTTGCTAAAAGAACTGAGGAGTTTTCATCACACTAACCTAACTGCTTTCAAACATCATTCAAGAGGTTTCTGTATAAAGTCCCTGACCAGCCATGCTACGAGTGCGAAATGAGAGGAGAAAGCAACTTTCTCCTTCACCAAATCCCCCAAATGCGTTGGGATGCTGCAGAGGGGGTGGACACAGGTCGAACCTGAGCAGCTGTTCAAACCCAACCAAAGTGTGAGGATAATATACAATATACTCGTGTGTGTATATATATATATATATATTAAAAATATATCGAGTGTCCAGTGTTATCAATTGAATAAGTGGTTATCGTTCAAGTGTCTTTAAAAAAAAAAAAAAGTGTTTAGTGCATTCTTAACTAAATTACTTCGTGTTACTAATCATTCATTAACAAATATATTTCATTTATTGACTTTATTCATTACTATATTACTTAACTAAACCAAGGCTAGTGCTTGTTTGTTTTCCGAATCTATTACTACACGAGGTTTCATAAGGTTGAAATTCCCTTGGTTTGCCTTTTTGTTTTTCAAATCTATCAGAAACGAGGTTTCTTAGGTTCATTTTCCCTTACACACTACCTGACCTCCAGAAGGTCATCACCGTGGGAAAAAAGGAATTAAGTCGGTCGAAAACGGACAGATAAGTCATTTAATACTTTTTCTTTAACAGATATTTCGTCGGTAGCTTAATTATATATTCATTTAGCATAAAATTGTGTTACAAGAACCTGTTTCTGCGTTTCAAGAACATTTTTGCGGTTTTCGCAGGTGACGGCACAATAAGCACGCGGTAGACCTACGTTGTAATTTATTAATTTCCAAACGCTCGTTTTGTGTTTTTTGTTTTTAACTAATTAAAAGCATGGCACCCCCGTCAAGTACTTGCAGTCGCTGTGAAGGGAAATTTGCCGCTTACGCGTTTACAATGGCTAATAATAATGAACAGTTAGTTTGCAGGTGGTGCTCAAGCATGGAAGTCCTGAGGAACGATTAGACGTGAGAGGGAGGCCAGGGTGAGGCTTCAAGAAAGCGTGATGCTCTGACGGCAAAATTAGAATCCCTTGAGACTCCAGTTACGACCCCTCCTGCCTCAGTTTCTACTAATAATATAAATAGTATAATAGCCCTCTCTCTTCCCCTAGTTCCCAACCCTTCGTTCGAGTGCGAAATGGAGCCCCATTGAGAAAAGCAAAGACTTGTCTACCAGTAATAACAAGCAATAAGTTTTCTGTTTTAGGTTTCGAAGATGCTGATGAACCGGAAATACGACTCGTTGGCGATTCCATTGTTCGAGGGCAGCTCGAGGAATTCTGTGGGAGAAACCCTCGTCGTAGGCGCCGTTACTGCTACCCTGGTGCAAGGGTGGAGGATATAACTAATAGTGTTGACCATTTTACAGACGGTACCGCCGAGGACACAACGTATGTTATTCATGTCGGTACTAATAACGTTTTAAATTCTAGATCGGAAGAACTGCTGGCTAGGTACAGGGACTTATAGAGCGACTAAAGGAGAAAACTAATAAGATTGTTTTAACAGGTATACTTCCTCGAATTATCCAACGTAACGATTTCTACAGCAAGGCGACCTATATTAACAATAACCTAAAGTCTCTTTGCCAACAGGAAGGAGTGCATTTTGCGAATTTTTGGAACAGTTTCTACGGCAGGAGGGACTTGTTCCTCGAGATGGACTTCATCTTAATGACGTTGGAGCTGCGCGTTTAGGAAGACTATTTCATAATACTGTCTCTTCTTTTCAGGCTGCCGTAACTCGAACGGTCCCAGCGTAAATTCCTAAATTTCCCTGCGCTCGCGAAGGTGTCGCAATTAAAACAATTTGAAGGTTCTATCCTTAAATGCTCGTAGCCTACGAAATAAAATAAACGAATTTTTTTCTTTAATTGCTTGTAAAGACTATGATTAATTGCGATAAATGAATCGTGGCTTAGCACTGAAACACGTGACTTTGTAGGGGAGTATCAAATTAAAGGTTATAGACTTTTTGTTAAAAACAGAATAGGTAGGCGAGGAGGCGGTGTTATGTTGTATATCAAAGATAATATTGCGAACGTTATAGAAGTAAAGCACACAATTCCAGAACCGATAGATTCGACTATAGCAGAACTTAAATTGAACGATTTCAAACTTGTTGTTGCGGTTATATATAGGCCCCCTAATCAAACAGCTGATACGGACGAAGCGTTATATCGTGAACTAAAGAGAATAATCGGTAGTGAGCAGGCTTTAGTTATGGGTGACTTTAATTGCGCCAACGTGAATTACGATACAATGCAGGGAGACGCGGAAGGTAATCGTTTAGTTAATTTTCTCGAGGATAGCTTTCTTATTCAAAAGGTTGGGGAACCTACGAGGTTGGACAGTATTTTAGATTTAGTAATAACTACGGATGATAGGCTAATTACTGATCTTCAAGTAATAGAACCGTTAAGCAATAGCGATCACAATATGGTAGAGTTTGTCCTCTCAGTAAGTCACTCGAAACCACTAACTCGACTAAAATTCCTAACTTCCAGCACGCAGACTTTAGTAAATTTCGAAATAAATTGTCACACGTCAATTGGGAAAACGTAATGGGGAACTCCAACGCAAAACTAATGTGGGAATCGTTCGAAACAGTATTTAGGACTATAAATGAGGAATGTGTACCGTACAAAATTAAGCGTGCGAAAGTAAACAACAAGCCCTTGTGGTTTACTTCTAGAGTAGGAGACATTATAAAGAGTAGAGATAGGGCTATATAAGTGCGATAAAGACAATTTGTGTTACGAAACAACTACATATCTCTAAGGCGTGAAGCGAAAAGTGTAATAAAAAAGTCCAAGCGCGAATTTGAAATCTCCATAGCTCGTGACGGTAAAGAAAACCCCAAGCGATTCTTTCAATACGTCAATAATAGAAATCCAGTAAAAAGTGTCTTGGGCCTTTGAAAAATGTAAACGGAGATCTAGTTTCTGAAAACAAGGAAATGGCTACCTTGCTAAACGAATTTTTTACGTCAGTTTTTACTATAGAAGATGTAACGAATATCCCTACGGTCATAGACATAATACCTTTTGATAATGGTAATATTTGGATATATAGTGGTTAGTGAAGGGAAGGTAATGCGCTATATTGATAAAATGAAAACGCGTAAATCACCGGGCCGGATTCCATATATCCCATACAACTAAAAGAATTAAAAGATAGCATTGTTGTGCCGCTAACAAAGATTTTTAATGCGTCTATTTCTGAGGGGTGCGTACCAGATAATTTCAAGTTAGCAAACGTAACACCTATCTTTAAGAAAGGCGATAAAGGTGCGGCGGGAAATTATAGGCCAATCAGTTTAACGTCTGTTGTAGGTAAGCTACTGGAATCAATAATTAGGGATCGTATAGTCGAACACTTAGAATTGCATAAGCTAGTTAGAAATACGCAGCACGGATTTAGGCGAAACAAATCTTGCTTAACTAATCTTTTAGAATTTTTCCAAAGCGTGGTTGACGTTTACGATAGACATCGGGCGGTTGATGTAGTGTATTTAGATTTTCAAAAAGCGTTTGACACCGTGCCGCACAAAAGACTCATTGAAAAAACTAAGGCTCATGGAATCAGGGGTGTAGTAATAAATTGGCTAGAAGAGTGGTTGCGAGGTAGGAAACAGAGGGTGGTCGTTGATGGAGCGGAGTCGTGTTGGGCTAATGTAGCGAGTGGCGTTCCTCAGGGTTCTGTATTGGGCCCCTTGCTTTTTCTTATATATATTAACGATTTAGATGTCGGCCTAGTCAGTACAGTTTCAAAGTTTGCGGATGACACGAAGCTGGGTGGTAGGGCGATTAATGACGAAGATAGAGGTAAAATCCAGGAAGATCTGAATAAAATCGTTGATTGGTCAGTCACATGGCAAATGAGATTTAACGTTGATAAGTGCAAAATTTTGCATATAGGTTCGCGTAACGGTAATTTTGCGTATAGTATGTCAGGGAAAGATTTAACAAGCGTAGAGCAGGAAAAAGATTTAGGAGTTATAGTCACTGGTGATTTAAAAGTAGCGAAACAAAGTACAGCAGCGGTCAATAAGGCGAACAAAGTGTTAGGTTTTATAGCTCGAAATTTTGAGTACAAATCGCGCGATATTATAGTTCCACTTTATAAATCATTAGTTAGACCCCATTTGGAGTACGCGGTCCAATTTTGGAATCCGCATATGCGCAAAGATATAGACAAAATCGAAAGAGTTCAAAGACGAGCAACTAAGATGATTCCGTCGCTTAGGTCAAAGTCGTACGAGGATAGGCTTAAGGAGTTAAAATTGACAACACTCGAGACTAGGAGGCTAAGGGGTGATCTAATCCAGGTTTTCAAAATTATGAATGGGTTCGATAACGTAGATAGAGATAGCTTTTTCGAAATATCTCAATATAATAGGACTAGAAATAACGGGTGTAAGTTGACAAGTAGAAGGTTCGAGACAGCAGTTGCGAAAAACTTTTTTACGCATAGAATAGTAAATAGCTGGAATAGTTTGCCGGTAGAAGTAATTAGTAGCACGTCTATAAACATGTTTAAAAATCGATTAGACATATGTTGATAGATTGGGTATAGTTTAAGGTAGTAAAATTAAGGCTTTGTGGTGATAGATCCCACAGCTCAACACAAGTGTTGTGGGATATAGGGAGGCAGCATCTTGGGTTAGGGGATACTCTCTGTCCTTACCACCCCATTTAAAGAGATTCCTCTGCCGAGCGGTGCCCCCATAGTACTGTGAGGTATTGAAAAACTCATGATCTTCACTTGCCCCACAAACACCTTTAAATGGGAGACCCAAAATGGGTGCACACATTTCTATTACTGTACAGTCTTTACAGCCACACCTACACTTTTCCTCCTAAGTATATATATAATGTATATGGTTGTAAATTTTGACTTGGTCCGCAATCGATATGGACCGTGACTTATTTTTCGTTGGCAAGGTACTAGTATTGATGGATACCGTAATGAAATTGACTGGATTCTTTGGATCTGATATACAGGATGTACATAAAGTCCGGATCTATTTCTGTGAAGCACTTGGAAATTATATGGAATTCAATCATAAAATGATAAAGTGGTAACATTTATTAAATAATTAAGAGTAGGATTCGACGTGACGCCCATCAGTATCCCTGCACAGCTCAAATCGTTCCGCAGCATTTCTAAACACATTCTGGAGTATTTGCGGGGTTATGTTATCTGCAGCAGTTCGTATACGTGTACGTAAGTTTTCAAGACTCGTAATCTTCGTCTGATAGACGTGCGATTTGATAAAGCCCCATGCAAAGAAATCTAAAGGGGTTAAATCTGGTGATCTCGCTGGCCAAGGTCTGTTGCTTCAGCGTCCGATCTAGCGATTTGGAAAACGTCCATTTAGATAATCCTGAACAATTTTGGCATAGTGACAAGGAGCACCATCATGTTGATAGACGACGAGGAATAGTCGCACCAGTTCGAATGTTATGCTACTGTCTAAAGAATGAGATGTTGCTGTGGAGGGCATTGATGTTATTGAATAGGAATAAGGGGACACAGTTTCATTTGTAGAAGGAGTTACTGTAGGGGTTGTGTCGTAAGAAGTAGAGGGCTGGGCGTTTATTACTGTTGGTCTAACGGCAGACGCACTCGGGGCGCGCTTTACGCCTGATGTAGAAGGTGTTTCAGTAATGTGGCTGTTGTCATACACACACTTTATCCTCGAATTGGCGAGTGGGGGTGCTATAGTTGTCGCTGCTGGGGGTTCCGGTGGGCTAGCGGGGGTAATGGTGCAGTCTGTGGCCTCATCAACAACTGCACTGTCGTCGGTATCATCAACCTCATCTCCAATATCTATGATGGGGACATATTGCTGGCACAGTACTTCATTTGCGTCATCATTCACGGTTCTGGGGAAGAATAAAAAAAAGGTTGTAGAATATAAGACGCATCACTTAAAATTTTATTATATTTTGTAAATATTCCACTTAAAAGTGTGACGTGTTATAGAGGGATTCTGTAGAAAAATTCAGGTTCACGAGCCCTTCTACTTGCATTATACAGTATCTGGCCCTACAGGTTGTGGCAAAACCGTGTTTTTGCTTAAAATCATTAAAGATAAGGGGGAACTGTTCTAAAATTTTGTGCATCAAGTCATATGGTGCTATTCGACATACCAGACCGTATTCAACGAGTACCAAGATGATATTTTGTTCCACAAATGTGTTTATGATGTTAGTTCGATAAAGGGTAATGAGCACACGGTCATTGTGATTGATGATCTCATGCTAGAAATAGATAAAACTTTTGCCGAGACATATACAGTTTATTCTCCCACCATCTTAACATAAGCGTATTCTTCATCAATCAGAATCTATTTTTCAAAATAGATGTATCGCTAAATACACAATATCTAGTCTTATTCGCACAACGGAGAGATGTGGCACAAATTGTGATATTAGCCAATCAAATGTTCCCAAATAAGCGTAAGGAGTTTTTGGAAGTTTATAAAGAAGCTACAAGCCAACGTTCCGGATATTTGGTTTGTGACCTTCACCCGCGAAACACGTTTAGGGTGCTCTAAGAACGAATATATTCCCAATCGAGGCTAAAACGGTGTATATCCCAGAATGACAAAGGGGTTAAAGAAATACCGTGAATTAATAAAAATCTATCAGTGACTGCCACGGACTCTCCAACTCCTGTTTGTTAAAAATATTGACAACGACTTTTTAAAATGCATCTGCGAAATCTGTCTTAACGTTATTAAATGCAATGTACCAATGAAACCCTCTCAGAAGTCTCGCTTACGTCGTTTCAAGAACATAATACACGCCCTTGCTAGTAAAAGTCAAACTGTGGGGGAAGAAAAAGTAAATCATTGTACAAAGAAGGGGTTCATTCCTACCAATCTTATTTTCAGTTTTGGGGGCCTTTACTGACTAGTTTAATATAATGAAGAAAGTAGTCGTGATTCCACACGAGGTGTAGGCTTCACTACTAAACAGAAAGAGTCCAGATACGGTTCTAGAACCCCGTAAAAGCAGGCTTAAAAGAATGGAGAGCGAATTGGTAGACCTATTAAACAGTGAAAAGTCTCCTGATGAGAAAAGTATTTTATACCAAGAAGCTCTGCAGAAATTTCATCATGAGTTCGAAAATTATAAGAAACCGGTGGAGTTCCCTGTAGTTGTCAAACATGAGGGCGATACTGACCATGGGGAACCTGAACAAGTACAGAACAACGGTGCTAGTTCGCAACATCTCGGGCATGTATTAGAAAACAGTCTCCCCCATACATTGACGAATAAAGGACTAAGTCTTTCTAATCTATTGAGTGAGGATCACATTATACAATGGTCCGATACAGGTGAGGTTGTTGTTGAAGGGTCAAAGGTACAGAGTTCGAATATCATTGATATCGTACATGATTTGGTGAGAAAGTGGGATAGGTCCTCACCAGCAGGATCAGAACATATTAAAGGTAGACTACAGCAAATAAACATACCAAAAACACTGATAGGCAATCTGAACAGGTTAAAAGATTTGGGACAAGCAACGCATGTACCACAGCTGAACACACCTTCGCCTTCAGCGGTAACATATCTGAAGAGGAAGAAACTAAGCAGCACCGCACAACCCTATCCGCGCGCCTCTAAAATATGAAAATTGATAACATATTAAAAGCTATTATGACATCTATAATGCAGCTTCTTACGGGAATGTTAGTAGACTGTACAGAGGCGTTTATAATGAGGGAATAGGGAAAAAAAGATGTTGAGAGATTTTTGCGGGAGCAGGATGCTTTTACACTTCAAAAGCCAGTGAAAAGAACGTTTAAAACTGCCAAGACATCACCAGCATCGGTTGATTCTACCTGGCAGGCGGATGTAGCAGACATGCAGAGATATTCAGTGTATAATGGAGGCTACCGTTACATCGTATTCATAATACATGTATTCTCTAGATATTTGTGGCTAATCCCGCTGAAAAATAATTCGCCTGAAACAGTTGCTAAAGCCACCAAAGCGCTGATGTTGAAAGAAAACAGAATTCCTTGCTATTTTTGTATGGACATGGTGAAATAATTTATTGGCAGAACTTTTTAGAAAGAGTCCAGCGTACCATAAAGGAACGCATGCATCGGTATTTCACACATAAAAACACATACAGCTATATAGACATTCTGGAGTCGCTGGCTTCACCCTACAAGCGTTCACACCACCGAACGACTGGTACATCACCTACCGAAATTTTAAAAAGAGGTACGCACACAGAACGTGAGGTGAGAAAAGATAATTTTAGAGCGCCACCATGCTCTGCGCGTTTCAAAATCAAAGATTATGTAAAGCTGTCGCGTTCGGGGAATAAATTCGCGAAGGGGTTTGAGCAAGGCTGGACTCGTGAGATTTTTAAAGTCAGGGCTATGACGCCTAAAGTCGAGGTGATGTATCTTTGAAGATTTGAATGGGGAAGAAATTGGTGGTGGCTTTTACGGTGAGGAGATGCATAAAATGACATTTAATTTAGGAAAAAAGTGTTTAAAATTGAATTTTTTTTAGCAAGCAAAGGTTCAGGAAAGGGAAAAATGCACCTGGTAAAATGGCTAGGGTACCCAGAAAGCTTCAACACCTATATAAAAGCTGATGCAATAATGAAGCTTAAATAGTATACAAAACCACTTCTACGCCACATTCCCGTCCTCTTTATAACAGAACTCCATGGGCCCATTGAATTGGGCCTTGAATCATATGAGGTTGGAATATGCGAATTTCAACTGGCCACCAAGTTTTTAAGTAGTGACAAGAAAGAGTTCGTTTTGATGATTCTTAGAAACCGTGATGAGTGTGAAAAGGCCGGAGTAACTCGGGACGATACCATGCGTTCCTGCCCAGAGTGGGTAGGCCCAGTACAACGCTACAGAAGTAACACTAGGGCCGGGGCATTATGATACAGCCGAGGATATTGTGAGTGATTTAAATAGGATTCTGAAAAGTTCAAATCTTACGTCTGATTTAGTATACGAAATCGTAGACAAAGATACAACGGTACATACTTAGACTCTAAAATCGAAGGCTAACAGAAATATTAAAGATAAAGCACTGTTCAAAATAATAACCGAGGGCAGATATGGACTAGCCTTCCAAAGAGATACATTTCACGAGTCACAACATGACTTGTGCAGTTTATTGTACCAATTAAAATTGGATAGATTGAACGATGGAGACCCTCCCCCGGACATGTGCTATATTTACAGCAATATGGTGGAACATCAGTTTGTTGAGAGTTTGTTGTTGCAAGAGTCTGTGCCATCTGATAGTCTTCTCTGGTCTTCCAAAATTCTGGGGCATGCTCCAGAAATTCATCGGGTAATCTAAGTTTTCTGAATAACTGTCTGGAGTTCTGGGTTACAAAATCCTCTAAGCCACAACCGGCGATGGAATGAGACTCAATCTTACTCCTTTTGAAAGAATATTTTTCTCTCTTGTTCTTCAATGCATTTACCATCCGTTGTTTTGTTACTACAGGAACTTTCGGATCGAAAAATGAGAGCGATATCATCTCCTCTGAGAGATACCAAAGATGGAGTGTGAACTTCGATGAGGTGACCTTGGAAATTGAGGCTGAAGCTGCCAACGGTGCTGTGAGCCACGCTTTCATGTAAATTGTCACTGCAAAGTTGTTCACCTTTTGTAGGTTTTTCTCCTCACGAGCAGTAAGAGGGAACTCAGGTTGAAACATCCATACTTTCAGAGAGTAAATGACCTTAGACATCCACCGAGCATGGTGCATGGCCACCGGTGCCATAAAGCGAACTTCCAGAGAAGGAATGCCTCCAAGAAAGTTCATGGAGAGTTCCAGAAACTCGGTAATCATCTCATAATATCCTCTCCTTAAGCTGTTGCTCAGCAAATGCAAGGAGATCCGCACTCATGGCTTCATTGCTGACTCCTGTTGTGTAATTTGCTTGAGTGATGTTATTCCATCGCTGCTGGAACCGCTTGAAAAGAAGTACTTCGGTCCAGATTTTCCACCATGACAAAGACGAGTTCAAGGATGTGATGGCAACAGGCGAAGTAAAGCAGGCTCTTCTTCAGCTTTTTCTCCAGAAGGATGCATGCTCCTGAGTGACGACCGGTGTTACTGGCAGTGGTGTCAAACACCATCCCAGTGATTCGATCTTTTAGGCCTCACTTTTCTATTTCTCCTACAACTGCCTTTGCCTGATTTTCTCAAGTACCATTCGGTATCTTCGGAACTCCGAGAAGCTGTTGAACACCAACACCTGATATCAGCACGGAGAGGCGATCAACTTGATTTTTTCCTGTAATGTCTAGCAAGAGCCTTTCGTCCTAGTGTACGATGAGCGGCCCATTGACAGTAAACTCCGCTGCGATGAAGTAGCCACTGGCTTCTGACTGAGGCACGGTTGATATTGTAATCTTCAATGTTGTGGCCAAGACCCCGTGCTGTCTCCGCTATCACAAAGATTGCCTTTCTATCAATTAGTTTTACACGATCCAATGCAGCAGCGAGGGAGGGCAACACAATGTTTGTTGTGGTTCGGCACCTTTTGGATGAAGACGCCCTACATATTTCTTTCTGGAGCCTCACTCCTCCATCTTCTTCACCCGCAGATGATCTACTTTCTTCTATGCTGCTGCCGCTGAAGGCTAATAGGATACTTGTAGATGAGCTTGTTTGCAGGGACGCATAACGAAAAATTCTCTTCTCGATAGCTTCTGATCTTTGTGCCCACGTTTCTCTTTCTTATGGAGAGTGATTTCGACTTGACTCATGGATCTCTTTCGTCCCTGCTCTCGCTGACCCACTAGAAAATCGCGGTAAGGGAATCAGTATGTGCGACATCAAAAAGGTTTTCCAATTTCTGCTGAAACGCCTTTACCTTGGCCTTATGCCTGAATGCAGGCCTGTACACGTCGTACCATTGAATGTCTGACGCGTTCCAGAATGCCTGGACTATGTTTAATTTGCTCGCACCTGTCACGAACACGTGGCCATAATTCATCTCTTGTTTGAACCTCTGTATCATACACCAACGTCTTTAAATGGCCCCACAGGTACAAATCCAAAGGGTTAAGATCTGGGGAGCGGGGTGGCCATGGAACGGGGCCACCACGCCCTATCCACCTGTTGGGATAAACAGTATCCAGATATTTTCTTCATGCTCGGGCAAAATGTTCTCTTCTGGAACGCGTCAGACATTCAATGGTACGACGTGTACAGGCCTGCATTGAGGCAGACGGGGGTAACTTTGAACATTTCCTTTAGGTTGTAGCAAAGAGGGGTCACACTGTGGAGATCTGTGAATAAATGATTACAAAAACCTACGGGCATTTCACTTCATATTCACTCTCATTAATAAAACATCTTAAATGTATTGTAACATGGAAACTATGCAGAATCTGACATTTTACCATAGAGACATTGTGGTTTAGACTTATCCAAGGATTTCAACTTCCAATTTAATGTACTCTTTGTTGAATCACCCTGTATATATATGGCAAATTTAAACGAGGAGCTGAAAAGCGAACGTATAATTTCCTACTTAAACAATTCGTGTGTAGAACAACATGTCACATTCCTAGCAGACAAGGGATCTGACGATTCCCTCAGATATGGGGTTCCACAAACGCTGTTAACCTTTTGGGATGTAAATAGCTCATGGTTGTCCGCAGTTTGGAACAGTAGTACCGCAGTTTGTCCTCTGGAGAACGGTAAAAAAATCACTATTTCGTGTATATATGTATATATATATATATATATATATATATTATATATATATATATATTATATTCAAAACACTGAACGAATTATTACTTACAGCATATCAGCTTCTTCAAAAACGGCTATTCTGAGTTAATTCCCATATATATATATATATATATATATATATGTAATAATAGCTAAATTATGTTAATAATGCCAGAATATATTCGAATTCATGATACATTAAGTGTGTATATATACAGATATATATGTATATATACACATGAGCATGTTTTATCCCAATTCTCCACGCCACGCTACAATTTTGAGCAGGATGGTGTCTGCTACACGATTATATACGGGGCCAAATTGTATGCATATACCTTTGTAGAATACTATGCTTAAACACCCAATATATATATATATATATATAATATATATATATATATATATATATAAAACGCATATATTTTCACTAAAAATTATTTATTATTAATATATATTTAAAATAATAATAATTAGCAATTCCAATAAATTATTAGAACTGTATTTTGAAACTGTATAGTTAGCGCACAAGTTTGTTTTTATGAGATTATATATACACCAGCACGAGAAAATTAGCTCTCTCCGACCATTCTTTTTTTCCTTTCTCCTTGAATTTTGTGAAGTATTCTAAGGAAGGCTTGTTTACGTGTATTTTGTTATAATAGAGATGTGTTAATTGTAATTTACGTGTGTACGAGTATTGTTTTATTATATATATATATATATCCAGTATATATATATATATATATATATATATATATATATATATATATATATATATATATATATATATATATATATATATATATATAATAAATTTGTTTTATCTTTTAATGGGAATGAAATTTCTCCTGTAACGCGTTAACATGGCAAGGAAATGAAAGATTTTGTTGCAATAATGCGCATATATTCATAGAGCATCATAAAATATACATATTTTTCTTGAATATTCTACAAAAAAATTAACTAACAAAACACTGAATTTTTGTGCCATCAGATAACATAAATTGAAAAGATTGGATGAGTACCTAAAAAATCAAAATACATGACAAAAAATTTTGAGAAATACATAACGCAACAAATTTGTTTTTGTAAGTTTAATTGCGACAAGTTTTTGCGACATTGCAGCCAAGCAAAAAAAAATTTGTTGCATAATTTATTATGTTTGGTTTAATTAGTACATCTCAGTCTAATTTTAATAAACGCTAATTTTTCTCCCATTGTTTTGGGACTTTCCCCGAATTTTGAGGCACTTGCTCGAAAATAATTGGAAACTTGCAAACCTAGGGGGAGCTGTAGCCCTCCCAGGCCCTCCATCCCGTACGCCTATGTACGGGACTCCAATAAACCTTAGCCCCACCGCCCATGGCCTAAACCATTAGCGGTACAGTAAAACTAAACATACCTTACAAAAGAGAATTTAATCCTGCATTTAATGAGAAACAACTAAAACTTGGTGTTCCCGCCATTGGCTTCCAAGACAGCCTGAATTCGCTTTGGGTAGCTTGCCAAAAGTGATGTGAATAGATCTTGATCGTTACGCAAATTTGCTAAAACAGTTTCAATGTGTTGCGTCATTGTATCCTTCGAAAATCGATTTGCTGCAGGTTCTTGAAACAAGAGACATTCAACCTTGTCCTTTATAACTGATCCAATGTGTTCACAGACGTTCAGGTCAGGAGAATTTCCTGGCCATTCTTCATTTCCAAAGAAATCGATCTCATGATTTCGCAACAACTGTTGAGTGGATAATGCCTTAAAACAGGGGGCCTTATCGTGCAGAAGTGTGACCTGATCGACATCCATAACATTGTTTGGGTTTCTTAGAAAAGGAATGACATGCTGGGATAGAATAATATCACGAAAATACTGTCCATCCCAACTCTGACCATTTGGCTTCAGCACCCACATGAGCTTCTTTGCAATGAACAAAACAAACACACCAACACAGTCTGGACTTTTTAATAATACGCGATAATGTTCGTTGTTGGTTTCTTGGACTCTCGACCTCATATAGTTAGGTATGCCCGGCTCATTGGGGATTGTTCTGAGACAGGCGTCTAGTTTTCTTTTGAAGATGTCCAACGCAACACCACTCGTGTTCCTTAGTTCCTTGGGCAGCTGGTTAAGAAGTCTTGGTCCTCTCACAACAAAACTATTTTCCTTCAGAGTTGAGGATGTTCCCTGTCTAGTCTTTAATTTGGGAACACGTCACAGTCTTCCTTTTCTACTTTTCACTATGTTTTGGGGGTTATAAGGTTCAAGTGTAAATAATGGTGTATCTCTCTCTTCTTCTTTCCAGTGAATATAGGTTTAATTCACGTAACCTTTCCCAGTAATTTTGTTCTTTGCAACCATTGCTCTTGGCTGTGAAGCTTCTCTAAATCCCTTCTAGTTGACGAATGTCTTCTTTTTTATATGAGGATGTTAAGACCAAACAGTATTCCAATTTGGGAATGATCAGCGTTTGAGGAATAATTATATTCTTATCCCTTCTTTTAAAGGTTCTCAGTATCAATATAGTTATTCTTTTTGCTCTGTTTATTGCCATCTTATTTTTTTGTTTCAAATTTCGCATCATCAGTAATATAACTCCTAAATCTTTTGCTTTAGAATTTCTCTGAATTTCCTGTTCATTTGAAGTATAGTATCCCATGGATTTTAGGTCCTCCCTTTTACCGTACCTTAATAGTTGAATTTTCTCACTGTTAAATTTCATATTGTTGTTTTCTGACCACTTGTAGAGTCTGTTCATGTTTGTTTGTAGAGATCCAATATCTTCTGGGTTTCTTTTTTTTTCTACTGATCTTTGTGTCATTGTCAAAGGATGTTACTATGCTGTCACTGGTAACGTCCACATCTATGTCAGTTAGCTTGATTATAAAGAGTTCTGGAGCTAATACTAATATGAAGCTAATATGGAGCTAAGGACTTCTGATTCTGATGAAGATATTCCTTGAACTGTAATGACTTGCCTCCGCTCACTAATGAAATTGTATATCTAATATATAATTTCCTTATATATCTAAGGAAATATAAATGCCTTATATATCTAGGGAAATTAAATATCTAATATTAATATGGAGCTAAGGACCTCTGATTCTGATGAAGATATTTCTTGAACTGTAATGACTTGCCGCCATCTCCCTACTTTTCCTCTTATTCCCATGTATTTCACTTTATGTATTATGATTCCATGGTCACACTTATCGAACGCTTTGCCAAAGTCTGTGTATATTACATCATAGTTTTCATTACTTTCAAGTGTATCAGTAACGTCGTTGTAGTGTTCCATTAGTTGTGATAGGCATTATCTTCCTGACCAGAATCCATGTTGGTTATCATTGAATTTTTTCTGAGTTTCCATAAAATCCACAGATGTTTTCTCTAACTATTCTTTTAAATATTTTAGTGAGATGAGATGTAAGCAATGTAAACGATGTAAGGGATGTAAGCGATCGATCTCCTTTTTATATTGGGACTATGCTCGCTCTCTTCAGGATGTCCAGAATTTCTCCCGTGCCTAGTAATCGTCACCATATCCAATATAGGTGTTCAGCGATTGCATCATTGCAGCTTTTGATTATTGTGCCATTCCATTTGTCCGGTCCTGCCGCCGAGTGTGCTTTTAGTTTCCGAATAGTTTGTGTATTATCATCTGTCGTAAAGTCGAAGTCCGTTATACGTTCCCTTTGTATTTCTTCTTCAAAGAACGGATTTCCATCGTATATCAGTTTGTCAGTTTTGGGGATACTGAAAGGTGATTCATACTGAGTTCTTACTATTTCAGATAATTATGTTAGATCATCAGGTAAAACATTGTCTTCTTTTTTCAAAGGTCCGATAGTCGTGTGATTTTTCGACTTCCTTTTTGGAAAATTATAAAGTACTTTGACTTAACTTTTATCGCTTCTATAACTTCATTTACTTTCTTCATTTACTTCATTTACTTTACTCTGTAGTCTATCATTTAATATTTTCCTGACGTCGTTTTCTTTGCAGTTACTTAATTTTGCAGTCACTCTTTTTCTCTTCCGGAACATGAACCTCTTTTGTCTCTCGACCCTGCTTTTCTTTCCTCTTTGTTGCATTTTTGGGACATGTCTTTCCACAACTCTCCTCTAAGGTCATTAGCATCTCTTCCGTTGTCTTAGCCATGAAGATGGTTTTCCAATCTATTGCTTCCATGCTCGATGCAAAACCTTTCCAGTTTATAGTTTTGGAGTAAAAATTAAATATTTCGAATTTGCTTCACTCTATAGTGCGTGTTCTTTCCTTTCCTGTTGCTTTTATATTGGTTGTTATTTTAATAATGTTGTGATCAGATATTTTAGTTGGGGATATTTCTATGTTATCAATTAGGTTGCTGTTGTTTTTGAATACCAAATCAAATCTTGGCAGTTGTTTTTTCTTTTTTTCTGTTATTTCTTGGGTCAACATAAATTCGTCGGCTAGAGGTAGGAACATTTTTGCCTGCTCCTGGTTTTCCCGTGTGCCTCTCTTGTCCCAGTGTATACATATATTTTTTCCTATCTTTTTATATTTCAGGAATGGAAAATTAAAATCACCAAAGAGAAAAATATTTGGGGATGAAGAATGTAGATCTTTTACCGTTTCTGACTTCTGTAATGGAATCTGAGAATTTTTAAGTTGGCGTGTTCAGGGGTCTGTACATTACAATTAGTACCATATTTAATATTTCAACTTTTGCTGCTACACATTCTACGTAGCTGTTTGAACTACCTAGAGTCATTTCTGCCAAATGTTTTTCGCGTAGGTAAATAGCACATCCTCCTTTGCGCTTCACAGTTTTGTCGGCTTGGACTATGTTATAGTTGTCAATTTGTATTTCTTTTTTGTCACCACAAAACTCACAGTTTTCACAGTTTGCCTGGCAGTCCTTTAGATGGGTTTCCGTGAGGCACGCAAAGTAGGGTGGCTCACTTTTCAATTTTTTTTTAAAAGTATAGGTTATCGTAGTTTTTCCCATTACTTGGCACTATACTAGCACATTGGTACCATTTTTACAAAAATTGATCAATATTTAGGGGTCTCGCATCGACCTTGAAATTACGAGTTTTTTTTTTTAAATGCGTACTTTTTAACTTTTTACTGAATCAAGATAAATCATTAAGTAGAGATGTTTTCTGAATCCTCTTGATGAGAGAAGTCGTTTGGTGTGCCTTCCAATGTCATACGACTAACGGTTTAAAAGTTGTGCCTGTATACAGGTAATACCAATGTCCTAGTATAGTGCCAAATAATGGGAAAAACCACGATCACCTATACTTTTCAAAAAAATCAGCAAATAGCAGACAAATAAGGAAGAAAGAAACAATAACTTAAACAATCACTTTTGCATTGTATTGACCACTATCACACGTCACTGGCTGCAACGTTGTCCCTCTGTGCTATGTCATCGTGGCGAGTGATGACTTCTTGAAGTCGCCGAGCTCTTTCCGGTTCTTTTCCACCACTTGCAGAAGATCCTGTAGCTGTGCCTCGTCCTTTGTGACCGTGTTCGCATAGTCTTGTATCAGTTGGACTCCTCTTTCAGCGACGTCATTGGTGACCTGGAGATTAGAGATCACATCCTTCAGACGACAAAAGTTCTCGTTCTCGTCCCACTTATCAGTTGGCAGGGTGAGCCACGAAGACCCATACATCTTCAGACCTGCAAATAAGAACCAGGAGGACTCGTCGATCAGGTCGAGGAGTAGCGTCATCTCGTCGACTGAGACGTTCTCGTATGTGAAGTCTTTGGGTACAGGGAGGTGGGACAGCTTCTCTGCCATCTGTTGCTTCACAGTGCCATCCACCTTGTTGCTGCATAGAGCGAAGATGACGGTCTGAGGCCTCAGATACCAGAAGTGCCGCCTCATCACTGCCAGTGACGCTTCTGCCACCTCGCGGTCCACTGCCCTATACCTCAGAAAACGCTGGTTAGTACCAGGTCATTCAACGGCGCATGAGCTGCTACAGGGGCCGCCAACCAAGCTGGTACGTACAGAAGAGCGATGATCACCACGATCCTGTGCAGTTTGTCGACCAGCTCGGCGTCGAGCTCCAGCTGCCTACTGAACATCAGCAGTTTTGTGAAGTAGATGACCTGAAACAGAATAGGCACCATTGTAAGTAAGACAGGTTTATTGTTACCAATTACTTTGTTTGCGTTATAATGAAATGTTTATCTTTGAGTAACATTTAAACTTATCTCTAGATTATTTTTGTTTGAAAATACTAACTTTAGCCATCCATCTTGCGTGGTGGTAGGCTCCTGGGCGCATGAGGTGAATGCCACGGCGTGGTTGTGTCCCGAGTACCAGGAGCGTGATCTCTGCCACTTCCCGGTAATCGTCTCTGACGAAACCAGAAGCTGTGCTCAGGAAGCTGACCGCCGCGTCCAGGAGTTCTATTAGCCACGTACTCTCCGCCAGATTCTCTCCCCGGCGAGCCGTTTCTTTCGAGATGCTGAACTGATTGAGGTCTGCTGGTGGATCCGCCGAACGTGTGGTAGCAGCCACAATGCTTACTACCTATGTAGAGAATGGAAAGTGGAAAGGAAACTGTCAAGAATACATGTGGGTTACGGGACACTTTAAAACTGACGCTATCGATGAATACTATACACAATACGCACCTGATTATTGGACATGCGGAAACGATCAGCCACTTCCATGACAGCAGGTGCATTAAGGATGCGGCGAGGAAGATTGACAGACACACTTGGCTCTTTCGGCATGGGGAACGCTAGTTCTGTCCCCGACTCTCCTGACATGCCAGTATCATCATTCTCCATGGCCTCATCTCCGGTTTCGTATGCACACTTTGAGGTTTGCGGCTCCTGGCGAGGACGTTTTCTTCCTTCCTGTAGCTTTCTTTTTACAGCGAAAACTTTATCGTTCCCGCTCATCGTTGCCACCCGAGGACCACGTTGATCGAGGTAGAAGTCAATGTCTTCTTTCTTGTCCTTGTCGGACAGCAGTCGATTCTTCTTTATATCTTCGACAGCATCAGATGCTCCGATATCCCACAGCTTGTCCACACTGTCCGAAAACTTCTGCCGTTTTCCTCCGGCGTCAGTTTCTCGTTTTCTGCTCTTTTGGAGTAAGTGCCACTCTTTCCACAATGCCTCTGGCTTCCGTTCGCAGTTGAGCTTTGTGATTGTTTTAATGCGGGCCATGTTCCAAAACTTTAAGACGTTGTTTACGGTTTCTTTGAATGCGTCTTTCCTGTTAGCAGTGTCCTGGATAACACTGAAGAAGTATTGCAAAACCTGCCGTGTTGTTGGCAATTTGCTACCACTGATGGAGGACGACGCGTCGGTTGGCCAACTAAAAAAATTTCCGAGGCCGATCTTAGAGAAGGTAGCGATGTTATTTTCGCCTTTCCTTTTGATGACTCTCTATTTGTAGCTTCAAGTGTTCTTCCAGTTATGGTTCCCATCGATTTGTCCGTGACAAAAGATGAGGAATTCAGACAGAATTTCAAAATGTTATGATCTGCAAAAAAAGAAATAGGTTAGGTACCTGGCACAGGCATAGTGCATTTTCTAATTACCTATATACATTATACATTCCGCCCGGGTATGGTGACTCATTTTTTTGAAAAGTATAGGTGATCGTGGTTTTTCTCATTATTTGGCACTATACTAGCACATTGGTATTACCTGTATACAGGCACAACCTTTAAACCGTTAGTCGTATGACATTGGCAGGCACACCAAACGACTTCTCTCATTAATCTCATTAAGAGGATTCAGAAAACATCCCTACTTAATGATTTATCTTGATTCAGTAAAAAGTTAAAAAGTACACATTTAAAAAAAAAAACTAGTAATTTCAAGGTCGATGCGAGACCCCTAAATATTGATCAATTTTTGTAAAAATGGTACCAATGTGCTAGTATAGTGCCAAATAATGGGAAAAACCACGATCACCTATACTTTTCAAAAAAAATTGAAAAGTGGGCCACCCTAATGCAAAGTCTGCTCCGGTTTCTTGCATGAGTCCTTTTAGGTCCGGGAATTGGTTTGATTTAAGGCCCTGAATGTTGGCTAGGATTATTTTTATTTTTTCGCTATCGTTTGTACATATACTGTATGTATCATAGTTCCGATCCGTTTTCCAATGGTTTCGTTGCCTTGTGATCCTTCGAGAATTTTCCTCTCTTTATATTTTTCGATATATATATATATATATATATATATATATATATATATATATATATATATATATATATGTAAAAATGAACAATGAATAATTCTTATATTCATATATTATATTTTTATATTCATTTTTGCATATAAAGACCAAACTCGCGTAACGCTGTCTGTATATGAAAATACAAGTTCGGATAAAATTTTTGATTTTTTTGTATTTTATTTTTGCTGAATAATTAATGAGTTATTTCTTTTTAAATTACATACTTAATCATTTTTTAGATTTAGCTTAATAATGTAATCGTTTTAAATTCTGCAATGTTCATTTTCTTTATGCATTCTCTCTTCATTGTAAAAGATGAAGTCATATGTTGCTTAACAATTAATTTTAAATTTTAAGTATTTAATTTTTGCTCATATGCATGTTTAATTGTAACTCATAATAAAATGCATGTTTCATTTTCCATTTTAATTAACTCGGCAGATCATGATAACATCAGCTCTATCAATATGCGGTTTAAAATAAAAATATGGCTTCATCTTCAAATATCTTGCTTATCTGTCTAGACACTGCTACAGCTAAAATATTTCCTTTATCTTCAAATATTTTGAAAAATAATTCAGCCTATTGAGAATAAAAAACAAAAGAGGTTAGCATTAAATAATAATGATGCCAACAAAATTTATGTATATAAACGTGTAGAATTTCTCCACAAAACCGGTTTTATCTAGCTACCTCTACACAATCCAGAATTATTCAAGTGGAGGCATTACTTTTCAGCCCACCCTCGTGTGTATAGATATATACACTGTCTGTATGATGCACGGTCTGTGTGTATCATAAAAAACTCAGGGGACCATTCTGAGTTCATTCGAATCTTGAAACGGACATGTTATGTGCCTTGAAAAGTGGACGCTCAATTCTGCCAGTTGAGGTTTAAGCTTTGGTTTTTGGCTAAAATATAATAGTTACCCCTTTTTCTTTGATGTATTCAATCTGACGTGAAGGCAGCGAGTCTTTTGCTTATATTGAAGTTCTAAATGTAGCATGGCTAGGCTGCTTTAAACCCTAGATCCATGTCCCAAAGCTGGATCCTGTCTGCTTTGCAGATAGCTGGTGAGGGAAGCTATATCTATGGGACCTCTTTGCGAGTGACCCGTTGCCCACGTCGGGCTAGCATCATGAAAAAGAAAAACTATCGTATTTATCATTTACCATTACTTACTCGGACTATAGTGGATTTAATTATCCCAGAAGAGTTCCTTGTTCCATGCACGGTCTGTGTGTATCATATATATATATATATATATATATATATATATATCGTAAAGAACGACGCTTTGTATAAGAGAATTATCCGCGCAAGATGAGAGGGAAAGAACGAAACAAATGAAAAAATGAGGTAACCACCGGGAATCGAACCCGGGATCTTCCGATTGCCAGTCAGATATGATAACCATTACACCACGGGCATGCGGGAGGTGCCCCTTTGGGGCATTGGCTTCTGCGCGTAAGTAGAGGAATTACGGCATTTGTTTGAGTGAGGCCCGTGGTGTAATGGTTATCATATGTGACCGGCAATCGGAAGATCCCGGGTTCGATTCCCGGGTGGTTACCTCATTTTTTCATTTGTTTCGTTCTTTCGCTCTCATCTTGCGCGGGTAATTCTATACAAAGCGTCGTTCTTTACGTTAATTATACTGCGTGTTTGCAGTTATAAATGTATATATATATATATATATATATATATATATATATATATATATATGTGTGTGTGTGTAATAATTAAAAGTATTATTTTAAATCTTTATTTTCCCTTTATAATTAAATTTTATCTAAAGTTTCTAAAATGAATTTAAAATTTTATTAAAGAATATTACTCAGCGTATTAATAATAAAAAAGTTTTGTCGCTTTTTGTTCCAAAGATGAAAATCTGAAGCAAAAATTGCTTAATAAAACTCACTAACCGGTTTTCATGGCCTTTCGTAATCTCTCTCTCTCTCTCTCTCTCTCTCTCTCTCACACACACACACACAGAGAGAGAGAGAGAGAGAGAGAGAGAGAGAGAGAGAGAGAGGCGAACAAAGACCCTAACATACGCTTTAGGTTAACCTAAGAGAGTAGTGGTAAAATAAAAGAAAGCAAATGAAAATAAAGAATATTGAAAACCCAAACCATGCTTACACTTCTAGACGTGTAAAGCTTTCACACAGGAATGGTAGTAGTAACAAAGTATAAAACAAAGGAAGCTCTCCTTCCTCCGCCAGCCACTGTTGACAGAAAATAGTTGTGAAACAAGATTTATAGGGAAGTAGGAAAAGGTATAATGAAAAGACTAGTTTCAGAGTTCATGGACACCATGTGTACACTTTTCTTGTGTACCCAGTTACGCATCAGAGGAAAATAAAGGATAACGTGAAACACTAAACTATCTTATCTAATTTACACCATGCATTTTTAAGAGTAATTTTTTAATTTATTTATTTATTCTGTAAAAGAAGTCATCATTTCGGCGTTGCATCATTTCTCCGGTGAATGCCAAGACCATCGTGCTCAGAGATCTACTTTTACAAATTAATTAATTATATTACCATCTTTCGCACTGGAATTATGTAAAAAAAATTAGACTCTCCTCCAAAGATGTGTTTTCTGCCCTATCTGAACAGTTCTTTGAAGGGGTACAGCTCTGATGGGGTCTCTCCTCTTGTTCTTAAGAACTGTGCTTCTGTGCTGATACCCTGCCTAGGCAAACTCTTGCGTCTTTGTCTTACATCTGGTGCTTTTGCTTCCTCCTGGAAGTTCGCACTCATTCAACCTGTCCCAAAGAAGGGTGACCGCTCTCAACCCTCCAACTGTTGTCCAATTGTCTTAATCTCTTTCCTTTCAAAAGCTTTTTAATCTATCCCTTAATAGAAAGAGTCTTAAACACGTCTCTACTTAAAATTTCAGATCGTCAGTATGGGTTCCGGAAGGGACGCTGTACTGGCACTCTTATTGCATAGCTCTCTAACTCTAACTCTCTAACAGCCAAACTCTGTACTGAACGGGCGCATTTCCTGAGCTCTGATATTGCATCTACTTTTGCATTGCTAAGAATTTTACATTTGGAAAGTTTTGAATTGTATATACTTGCGTTTATATTCACATTGTTACAGTTAAGTAATTGAATATTATTGGTTTTTAGCGATTTAGAAGTTTTCATAGCGTGCCGGCTTAATTTAACTTAAAATTGTGACGGTTATAAACTAATTTTTAACTGCGCGATGCCGTCACAGAGAGCGTCGTGTGTTAGGTGTTAAGTGTGGGATAAACCGGTGGTATTCAGAATTTAAAGATTATAATGGCGGTCCTATGGCGATTACCGAGAGATCAGTTTGTTTCTTTTGCGAGTTAATGGAGGAAATAGTTGACATAAAACGCAGTGTACGTGAGGTAACGGAAAGACTTGCAACGCTTGATGAGTGCAGGGGTAGTGCTACGGTTGACGAAAGCCGAACCAATACTAACGTTGAAGACGTTAGTAATTTTAAGGGTGAGGTGCGTAACCTAGTTTCTAGTTTAGGTAGCTTGTCGGGAAGGTTGGATAGAGTTGAGGAAGGGGTTAAGGTTGGTTCGAGATTAGTAGATGGGGAGGGATTTAGAGAAGTTAAGGGTGGAGCTAGGCCGCGTACGTTAGGTGATAGGAATCCCCCCCCCACCTATCGAGGTTTCGAACCCTTTCGCCCATTTGGAAAGGGACGTGAATGAGGGGGAAACTATTTTAAATGGAAACTCTTTAGTGCGCCATATGGACAAAGAGTTCGTTGAACGGCATCCAACCAAGAGGAGGAGGGTCTGTCTCCCAGGGGCCAGGGTTGACAGAATTAGGGACGAAGTGGATAGGATTGACGATGCCTCCCGTCACTCGATGTTGGTGACGATGGTAGGGGGTAACGACTCGTATAGGGCCGATACGAGAGCGCCTGACCTTTTGCAGAGATATAGGGGGTTAATAAGGTCCCTGAAGGCGAGGTCAGATAGGTCTTTAGTTCTAGGTATTACCCCTAGGCATGGTTTGGGACTTAGGATTACGTCAAAAACAATATTTTTGAATAATAAATTAGAAGAGATTTGTGCTGAGGAAAATGTACCCTTCGTAAAGCTGTGGTCCGAATTCAGTGATCCTAGCCTTTTTATAAAAGATGGGGTGCACCCCCATCTTTTATAAAAAGGCTAGGATCACTGAATTCGGACCACAGCTTTACGAAGGGTACATTTTCCTCAGCACAAATCTCTTCTAATTTATTATTCAAAAATATTGTTTTTGACGTAATCCTAAGTCCCAAACCATGCCTAGGGGTAATACCTAGAACTAAAGACCTATCTGACCTCGCCTTCAGGGACCTAATTAACCTCCTATATCTCTGCAAAAGGTCAGGCACTCTCGTGCGAGGTCAGATAGGTCTTTAGTTCTAGGTATTACCCCTAGGCATAGTTTGGGACTTAGGGTTACGTCAAAAACAATATTTTTGAATAATAAATTAGAAGAGATTTGTGCTGAGGAAAATGTACCCTTCGTAAAGCTGTGGTCCGAATTCAGTGATCCTAGCCTTTTTATAAAAGATGGAGTGCATTTTATTGAAATAGGTAATGCTAGGCTAGGTAGGTTAATTGACGATAACGTACGAAAGCTGTGTTGGTCGAACGAAGCCTTCTTTAAACGTTGTGGGTCCGGGGAACGCGGGCCCGACGTGAAAAATAGTTTAAAACGCCGGCCCGTGGTAAAAAATAACTTAAACGTCTTTTATTGAAATGCGCGTAGTATTAGAAATAAATTAAACGAATTTAAGGCGATAATTTATTCCAGCAACTACGATATTGTTGCTATCACTGAAACGTGGTTAAATACCGTGACTCGGGACTTGTTGGTGGAACTTGATGTACCCGATTTGAAACTCTTTACTAATGATAGGTTACTTAGGTTTGGTGGCGGCGTTTTACTGTACATTCGTAATTCCCTTAGGGCTATCGAGTTTAAGATCGATTTTCCGGCAGCAATTAATGCGATATGCGTTGAAGTTAGGGCGCGTAGTATTAGTTTTAATTTTGTTGTTGTTTATAGACCTCCCGTTCAACCCCTCGATACCGATACTAGATTTTACTCACTTCTTGGTAACTTTATTGACAATAGGAATAGTATAATTGTCGGATACTTTAACTGCCATAATGTAAATTACGAGACTTTTACTGGTAATGAGGAGGGTTTGAGATTGATTGAGTTTATGGAAGATAATTTTTTACGACAGATGGTTACCGAACCATCGCGCGTTCACAATATTTTAGATTTGGTGATGAAGAACGGCGAAAATATAGTCGAAGGTTTAGAAGTAGGCGAGAGTTTAGGATGTAGTGATTATCAAATTCTTAGGTTTGTTATTGATAGAAAACACTAATGATAGTAACGTAATAGAAGTCCCTGATTTTCGTAGGGCTAACTTTGATAGTTTTGCGGATAGGATGAGAGTAGTGGACTGGGATAACTTATTTGTGGGTAATGACGCAAATTTGCATTTGGAGGCGTTTAAAGAAAGTTTTATGAATATTGAAGGGGAGTTTATTCCTCGTAGGTCCAAGCGCGCTAGAAATCATGGTAGGGCCAAATGGTGGACTAGGGAAATAGGCGAGTTCATAATCGAGCGTAACAGAGCGTATTTACTTAATAAGCGCAATGGCACGGCAGCTAACTTTACTAGATATATCGAGCTTAGACGTCAGGTTAAAAGATCAGTTAGGAATGCTAACCGTAATTTAGAGATACTTATAGCTGCGGATAGTAAACATAATCCAAAAAAGGGAGCTATTGAAGAATAGGGACCCCAACCTTCTTTAGTTAGGCTTATAAGGCTAACTAACAAAAATATCACGACCTAACCTAACCAATCGTTAGTTTAACTGTACGCCCTTGGCGATTGGTTAGGTTAGGTCATGATATTTTCGTTAGTTAGCCTTATAAAGCTAATTTTACTTCTTTTTATCTTTCACCCTTTTCCTATTCTCTCCGACTATTTTTCTGATTTGTCGGCAGTGGCCGGCGGATGATGATGGTGAGTCTTTTTTCTCTTTTTCTGAATGAATGTTAACCCATGAGTGAGAGGTGTTGCTACTTACTTAACCCCTTATTTTCTTCTCTTAAACCCCTACTCTTTCCTTTCTCTCGGGCTAACCTTAAAGTGGATCTTAGGGTCTTTGTTAGCCTGAGCTTCTGTAGATCTGTAGATCCTCCATTTGGGATTTCGGTCAGACCTTTTCTATTGCGCTAGACATATCAAAAGTTTTTGATAGAGTTTGGCACAAATCTTTAGTTCCCAAACCACCCTTCTTCGGTTTCTATCCTTCTATCTGTGCCTTCATCTCTAATTTTGTTTCTGGCCGATCTATAGCTGAGGTTGTAGATGACCACTGTTCTTCTTCTAAAGCTATTAATAGTGGTGCTCCTCAGGGTTCTCTCCTATTGCCAGAGAAAACCTTGTGGCTTTCAGTGCCTCAAAAACCTAATTCATTCATATGTCTACTCGTCACATTCTCCTACACGGCTATCCCCTTATCTTCAACAATACTCAATCCATCCTCTTCTCTTAACATTCTTGGTATTTCCTTTTCTCGTGAGCTTTCCTGGAAAGATCACATATACGCTCTTTCTCTGAAGCTTCTAAGAAGTTAGGTATGTTGTACCGGCTCCGCAGGTTCTTCACCCCCTCTCAATTGCTGTTTCTGTGCAGGGGACTTGCCTGCCCCTGTATGGAGCACGCTTCTCATGTATGGAGTGGGTCAACCCACACAACTCTACTTGACCGGGTGGAATCAAAGTCTTTTCGTCTCATCAATTGCCCACCTCTTACTAACTGTCTTCAATCTTTCTCTCTTCCCCGCAGTATTGCCTCACTCTCTCTTTACTATCGTTATCATGACGGACACTGCTTTCTGAAGTTTCTAACTGCATGCCTCCTCCTTTAAGGAGAGCTTGCAGTCCAAGACTCTCGACACATTCTCGTCCTTTTTCTTTTCCAACTCCCTAACGCAAGGGTTAATCGTTATTCTCAATCTTTTCCCTACTCAACTGAGCAACTCTGGAACAATCGTCCTCAATCCGTCTCTCTCCCTTTCTATGACGTCCAATCTTTCAAACGCAGAGTGTTCAGACATCTCGAAACCTCTGAACCTTGATTTTGGTTATATCCTTCTCCTTCTATGAGGAGGGAGCATTTTTCCCCCTTTGACCCCTTCTTTTATAAAAAAAAAACTGGTCCAGAGGGGGAGAATCACATACTTGATGTACACTTTCGTGGGAATTGTTAAAACACTTGTTAAAACAATTCCCACAAATGTGTACATCAAGTATGTGATTTTCCCCTTTTCCAAAAGATTTATCATATCGTAATTTGTAAGGCGTCGTTCGCATAAGAATTACTTAGATAAAGAAGCACTGATCCAGAGGCACCTCCAGCTGGCCAACAACACAGTTTAAGAATTGTCGCGGCAGTGTACACGAGTAATTTGTTTTTTAACAAAACTATGTTTCTCACTGTTTCAAACTAAAATTCTACTCTGACAAAGTAGGTTCCTGAAAATGAGTATATCTATTCGTTGGTTTTGACTCTCGAGAATTCTCATCAAGCTTCCCATCATCTTCAGAATTCCTAGTGCTCTGAAACCACACCCGACTAGAGCCTCCTACTACATTTATTGGCAAAGAAAACATTACTATTTCTACTTTATCCTCACTAGCCCTCCTCGAAAGTAGCTCCTTTCCTAATGACTTAAAAAAAAGGGAGGAACAAAGGAAAGAAAGAAGTGGGGAGAGGAGTGTCTTCTCAGAATAATTTATTATAGCTATCCGGAGGTTTTCACTCCCCAGAATATTCTCATGTATTGAAAACACGTAAATAAAAATACAAGAAAGTGAAAAAGGCTATAATTTGAGAACTAGTGCTCTGATACCAGACCCAACCAGCGCATCCTACCACATTTACGATCAAAAGGGAATATCACCATCCCCAACTCCACCCCAACCAACTCCTTTTATGACCCTCCTTTGTAGGCTTATCCTGGGGATTTGACTCCTGAGCGTTCTCACATTGACAACACCTAGTCCTTTGTAACCGAACTAGACCAACGCCTCGTACTACAGAGGGTTGACAAAAGTAAATAGACAGCTTGGGTTTTTCCATAGTTTTTGATTTGCTAATAAAAGTCAATAATAAAAACAACTGTTTTGAGTCAATATACTATTCAGAATCGTGTTACTTTCATCTTTCCATTATGCAAAGGTGACACACGTTCTGGCATTTCATTGATGAGCTTTGCCTTTTGTTCCTGAGGACAATCATCGTGGTGTCTATTTACTTTTATCAACCTTCGGTATATTTATATATATATATCTCTATTCGGAGGTTTTGACTCCCGAGAATTCCCATCAAGCTTCCTGTTTCTACCAGTGGGTTATCACCCGAGAACTCCCACTGCGCTTCCACCAGACCTGATCACCACCTCCTACTACATTTAAAACAAAAAGAAAATCGGGCTACTCGTATACTAAATAAAAAATACATTGATGCTACTGAAATACTTATCCAACCCATTCTTAAACATATTTACCGAACTGCTAGCAACGATCCCGGCGGGAAGGAGATTGCAGCTCTCAACTTTATTCAAGGTGAAAAAGATTTGAGACAAACGTTACGTTTGTCTCAAATCTTGTTTCTCATAATATTCCTACAGGAGGTGAAAAAAGTTCATAATTTACGTTGTCAAATCGATTTAAAATTTTAAACACCTGAATTAATTCGCCTCTCAAACGCCGAGTTTCAAGCGTATACAAATTCAGCTCTTTGAGTCTGTCTTCATATGGTTTGTCACATAATGTCGGAATGAGCTTTGTTGTGCGGCGTTGAATCCTTTCTACCGTATAGAGCTACAAAAACTGTACAGCATATTCTACATGAGGTCTAACAAGCGACTTATACAATAGCAAAACAATAGCTTAAGATTTATATTCAAAATTCTGAGAAATAAAACCCATTACTCTATCAGCTTTACTACCCGCGACTGAACACTGTTTTGAAACTTTAAATTATAATAATAATACCTGAATCCTTTTCCTCAAGGGCTTTGTTCAACACACTCTCTACCATACTCTAATTAAATTTACTGTTATGATAACTTATATGCACATGACTACATTTATCTATGAGAGAGAGAGAGAGAGAGAGAGAGAGAGAGAGAGAGAGAGAGAGAGAGAGAGAGAGAGAGAGAGTGTTACACTGTTACAGGCTAAAAAAGGCTCTAAGATCCCCCCTTGGCTAGCGAAGAAGGAAGTAGAAAAAATAGAAATAGCAAATGAAAATGAAGAATACTGAAAACTTATAATATGCTTGCACTTATCGGCTGGTAAAACTTTCGCCAGAAATACAGTGTTCCCTCTTTATAACGCCACCTTTGGGACCAAAGTCACATTGGCGTTATATGGGGTTTGGCGTTCATATGGGGAATTTATACAATGAACATGATATTAATACATACATCCTTATCGTATGTAAATAAAATGAAACCAGTGAAAGACTTGTGTTAATGGACAGTTGCGCTCATTATTCGTAGGACACTCTTCAGAATAGATAGCGACACCTGGCATATATTTGTTGTGTGTACTACAAACGGTTGTAACATTTTATGAGTGAATCTAGAGTTTAGTGAGTGAGCGCTAATTGGTTGCTTGACTCATTGCCAAATTTTTTTATGCAGGAAGGATTGGCCAAGGGCAATGCCCGTAAAAGCGCCCCTCGCATAGAAGAAGAGAGCCAAATCAAGGTCCGAGGTTTTCGAGATGCCTACACCCTCTGTGTTTGAAAGATGGGAAGTCATAGACAGGAGAAAAGATGGATTGAGGAAGATTGTTCCAGAGTTGACCGAGTGAGTAGATGAAAGACTGAAAATACCCTTGCATTAGATAGTTGGACAGAATAGGAGTGAGAATGTATAGAAAGTCTGGTACTGCCTGCTCTCCTTAGAGAGTTCAGAAGAGCAATGTCCGTTATGATAGCGATAGTGAAGAGAGAGTGAGGCAACATTGCGGCGAAGAGAGAGAGATTGAAGACAATCAGTAAGAGGAGGGGAACTGATGAGGCGAAAAGCCTTTGATTTCACCCTGTCAAGTACGGCTGTGTGGGTTGAACCAACCCACACATGAGAAGCATACTCCATACAGGGGCGAACGAGACCCCTGTACAGAGACAGCAACTGAGTGGGGGTAAAGAAACTGCTGAGGCGGTGCAGCATACCTAACCTCTTAGAAGCTGTTTTAGAAAGAGAGTATATTTGATCTTTCCAGGAAAGATCACTAGAAACGGAAAGGCCAAGAATGTTAAGAGAAGAGGAAGGACTGAGTTGTGTGTTGTTGAAGGTAAGGGGATAGTCGTTTGGAAGATTGTGACGAGTAGACAGATGTAGGAACTGAGTTTTTGAGGTATTGAACGCCACAAGGTTTACTCTGCCTCAATCAGATATAGCAGAAAGATCAGGGGTCATGTGTCCCAGAGCCGTACTGCGCGAATCATGAAGCGACTGCTGTGAGGGACGCTTTGGAAAGTGGGTGGAGGAATGAAGAGTGGAATCATCGGCATAGGAGTGAACAGGACAGGAAGTTCGAATTGAAAGATCACTGTTAATAGCTTTAGGAGAAGAACAGTGACCATCTACAACTGCAGCTATAGATCAGCCAGAAAGGAAATTAGAAATGAAGGCACAGGTAGAAGGATAGAAACCGGAGGAGGGCAGGTTGGAAATTAAAGATTTGTGCCAGACTCTATCAAAAGCTTTTGATATGTCTAGCGCAATAGCAAAAGTTTCACCGAAATCCCGAAAGGAGGATGACCAAGAGTCAAAGCGATACGTTCTAAATGTCTTTAGAACATAATTATTTCCATTCATTACTCTGGTTTACATATTTCTAAGGAAATGTAAATGAATAATTAAGTATAAATTCAAGAATGGGATATATACAGTATTAACAACGGGAATGTCAATGAAGTGAAAAAAATGGTCTTGTAAAAACTAAAAATGAAAACCTTCGGACGTGATGACAGTGTTCATGGTACTGGCAAGCCTGTCATCTTCAACAAACTAAAGTTTCAATGTATAAAAACAGAGCCGTTGGTCGGCATTATTGGGATCTGAGCAAATTCCACGACCTTCATCACCCATCCTCCCTGTATTTATTTAGTGATTCATTTATTTATTTATTTATTTACATTTAATATTGAAAATAGATTCAGATATTATTTTGTGTTATAACAAAGACAGCGTAAAACCCTGATATATATATATATATATATATAATATATATATATATATATATATATATATATAATTATATATATATAAATACATATATAGGTGGTTTATGAATGGAAAAACAATGTTTTGATGCATATTAAATTTTAATAACATTATAACATTACCAGATTGATGGGTATCTTTAGGTTTCATACGTTACTGCTTAGAATATCTTCGAATTGGCAAGTGGACGACAGCTGAATGGATACCACTTGTATGGCATTGTTATATCCGGAGCAAATGCTATTTCTAGCTCAGCAACACTGATATAGTAATAAACAGTCACTGAGAGAAATATTATTTTGAAACGAAGAATGTTTTGTATTGAGGCAGCATCATAAATGCATATAAATGTTTGGTATTAAAAAGTTCCATGTTACAACTCAAGTGTTGAACCATTGCAGCTGTGAATCTTGACGGTCTCGCACCTTAAAGGAGAGAATTACAGAAAATTAAACAATTACAGTGATTCATATCAATAAATGGGATTCATATCACAACCCTTATTTGACCAATCCAGAAAGTCAATATTTCTTTGCTCAGAGATCCAGCGTGTGACGATCCGTGCTGTGTGAAATGGGGAACTGTCTTGCATAGAAATGATTCGCTCAGGAAATGGCAGAGCATATGCACGCTTACTGGTCTGCAGTAAACCTCCCTTCTATTTTGGTGAGCTCTCCTACACTATACAGATGAATTCATCCCCTCATGTTACAGGTGACATGACCGCTACATGCCTCCTCAGAGATGTGCTCTTGAGTATATCAAGTATTATTCCTCTCAAACAATGAAGACGGCCATGGGATGTGGAGGAAAATGTCTTTTCCTCGGTAAATATCACTCGGCTCCAAAAATCAAGTCCTTTTGCAACATTTTGCTGAACAAATCGAAGTCTATTTTCTCGATGTTGCTGATTTAACTTCGCCTTGATAGTCGGGGTGATCTCGTAGATTCCCTTCCTCTTGCCACCTCTTCAACCATACATAAGCCGTGTTCCTAGAAATTCCAAGTTCTCTTGCAATTTCAGTTGGAGACAGCCCGCTCTCCTTCATGCTGATGATTCTTCCCGTTTCAGCAATTTTCTGGTGATGATAATCCATTCTGCAGAGTAGTTGCTTCGATGAGATTCGGGAACAGTGTGAGCTTATTCTCAGTCACTACGTATACCTGTTAACACCTCTGTCATGACGTCATGTGGTGTCACGTGATATGTTAAAAGTCAGGTGGAATTGTTGGAATGCGGAAACAGTTTGGAAAATGGTCATTAAGCTGCCTCATCAGCGGTTCCCAAACTTTTTTTGTGATTACCCGTTTTGGGTAATCACGAAATGGAAATTATCCCCCTGCAAAATGCACAGGAAACTTAATTTTACTGAGCATGAGTATAATTATTCAAATTTTATAAACATAATATTTGTATATTTTTATACATACAGTGCCTTATGTATAAGTTAACACATACTGTATGATATTAGTCAAAGAATGGCTACAACATTACAAAGGAAGCAAGCAAAATGCGTCACCACCAACTACTAGTCTAGTGCGAGGGATGCAACTGTTTCTGCTGAACTAACGCCTGAATTCTGGATTCAGTTTCGCTCAAGGCGCAGCGTAAATCGACTTCAATGTGCAGCCAATTTCGCAGTTTGTTCTTTATTACAATCATTGCTGAAAAGCCTGTCTCACAACGATAACTTGTCGCAAAAGGCACCAGCACTTTTTGGCTTCTTCAGCAAGCAAAGAATACTCCCCATCCACTTTTTCCCAAAATGTCTCAATTTTTTTTCTCGGCAAACTCAAACTTCAGAATAAGATCTTGCCGCATTTTCAGGAATTCTGCTTTCAGTTCAGGTGAGTCATTGCTTTTCAGGGCGTAATAAGTGAATAGCCTCCTTTTTAGACAGCATGGCCACGTATTAAATATGCTTCTGTATCACATCGACTGCAGGAGGTCAGACAACAACGGTGGCTGGACAAGATATTAAATTTGTTGGGTTCATGTATAAAATATCTCTCAAATACAATGGTAATTATGAATGTGTAACACCTTTGCAAAACTATCAAATAGCATCGTTTAAATGGTTCTATGTTTATTGATATGACTCACTGTAATAGTTTTATTTTCTGTAATTTTCTCCTTTGAGGTGAGAGACCGCCAAGAGTCAGCTGCAGTGGTTTAATACTTAAGTTGTAACATGGAACTTATTAATACAAAACAATTATATACATTTATGATGCTGCCTCAATAAAAAACATTCTTCGCTTTAAAATAATAATTCTCTCAGTGACTGTTTATTACTATATCAGTGTTGCTGCTCTAGAAATAGCATTTGCTCCGAATATAACAATGCCATACAAGTAGTATTCATTCAACTGTCGTCCATTTGCCAAGTGGAAGCTATTCTAAGCAGTGACGTATGAAACCTACAGATACCCATCAATCTGGTAATGTTATAATGTTATTAAAATTTAATATGCATCAAAACATTGTTTTTTCATTCATAAACCGCCTATATATGTATTTATACTGTATACAGGGTGTTTCAGGTCGACCTTAGAAATATGGAAATTGGCGGAATTACTATGACAAACTTCAAATACCAAATACAAATTTATTTCCAAATACTAATACCAATTTCCATATTTGTAGGTTCGACCTGAAACACCCTGTATATCAGGTTTTTGTTCTGTCTTTGCTATAACACAAAATAATATCTGAATCTATGTTCAGTATTAAATGTAAATAAATAAGTAAATAAATTAATCAATTTGGAATTTGCTCAGAGCGCAATAATGCCTACCAACGGCTCTGTTTTTATACTGTACATTGAAACTTCAGTTCGTTGAAGATGGTAGGCTTGCCAATACCATGAACACTGAAATCACGACCGAAGTTTTTTTCTTAGTTTTTACCAGACCATTTTTTATTCACTTCATTGACATCCCCCTTGTTAATATAGATCCCCTTCTTGAATTTATATTTAATTGTTTATTTATGTTTCCTTAGTAATATGTAAACCAGAGTGACGAATGGAAGTAATTATGTTCTAAAGACATCTGGCAATAAGTCAACCAACCAATCAGCGCTCACTCACTAAACATTCATTCATAAAAGGTTACAACTGTCCTACGAATAATGAGCACAACTGTACATATTAATTTTATTCAGATTTCAGATATTTCATTATAAGTTCATTTTTACAAATATGCCCCCAAAAATTCAATTATTGATGATTGTCTCGCTTTGCTGTTAACACTTTCTTCTATCTGTCGTTCAAGCTTCAGACACATCCCTTTCTTTTGATAATATGAATCCTTTGTAATATGAATCCTTTTCCTTTAATAATAAGAATATTTGGTACTTTCCTGTTATCCCGGACCCCAGACGTTTTGCAAGATTCGGACGCCACTTGTCAGATTGCCAAATTTCATTGCCAATTTTATCTTTTTATGTTAGTTAACTAACGTAACCTAACCTAACCCAACCCCTGGTTAGGTTAGGTTAGGTTTGGTTACTTAACATTTAAAAAAAAATTTGGCAATGAAATTTGGCAATCTGGCAAGTGGCGTACGAATCTGGCAAAAAGTCTGGGGTCCGGGATAACAGGAAAGTACCGAATACTTTTATAATACATATTTTTATAATATGAATTTTATCGAAACCCTTTTTTTGTAACGGCATACGTTTTTCTGGCAAAACCCTTTGTGACGCCCTAAGCTCCGCCCATTTCCGCGTTTGCCAAATCGTCCGACACGAAATACTTGAACAGTGGTATCATCATGAAACAAATTAAACCTTCGCGAATATGTAATCTACGTCACGTCAGACAATGACTGATTTTACCATTTCTGTTCAAATGGTTTTGGCGGTAAAAGCGGGGGATTTTCATATGCTCAAATGATCTTTCGTGAATGAATTAGATTGACGGATAGCGGACAACAGGGTGGCGATGCATCGGGGTAATTTAAGATGGTGGGAAATCGGGTCTTTGGCAAAATATGTCGCTATATCGGGTGGGGGAAGATCGCGGGAGCACTGTAGTAGTAATAGTAAACTATAGAACAACCAAGGCTCTCTCCCTCCTCCGCCACCATTGTTGACAGAAAATAGTGGTGAAAGAAGATTTATAGGAAAATAGGAAAAAGTATAATGAAGAGAATAGTTTCAGGATTCATTCACACTTGTGACACATTTATCTCGTGTAGGGGAAGGTGGGGCAACTCGGGACCCGTAAGGAAATTACAATTTTGTATGTATATAGGACGAGTATTTGGAGCGATTAAATACAAAAACATTCATCTTCACCTTCTGTTTTCCATTCTGTGTCACTTTTTATAGCGTTCTAGCTTTGCATTAGGTGTAACTGGAATTTGAGAAAGCCGTTGCAAATTTTGGTTAAAAAAATCGTGGGGCAACTCAGAACCTTGGGTTTCCTTTTTGTCCCTTTTCCCAAATTTCAGTACTACGCGGTCACTGATGAAATTTCAGATACGACGATACGTGAAAATCAAACAATTATCCACAAGTAGCCTACACATAAAAAGCAATAAAATAAGTTCTTTCAGCTTTGGAAGTATGAATCGAGGAAAAATTCGCTGATGATAGCAAAAATTAGAAAGTCTAATTTTTTCTCCATTTGATCTGAGATGCGTGGTGCAACCCGCCCCGTGCCACTCTCTCAAGGCCACTGATCAGTGTCGGCACCGAGGAAGGTAGATTAAAGTTAGATGGCAGCATAGTTTCGGCTGTAGAGGGGGGGGTGTTCCGAGTTGCCCCGGGGTCCCGAGTTGCTCCACCTTTTCCTACTCAGTTCCGTTATAAAACAGTAAAAACTGATGGACACTAAATACTGAACTATTTAATCTCATCTACACCATGCATTTTTTAAGGAATTTTTTAATTATTTATTATGTACAAGAAGTCATTTCGTCCCTAAATCATTTTTCCATAGCCTACCAAAACCACCATACCGAGAGACGCGCTTTCAGAAATTTACTGTTTTTATTGCCATCTTTCACATTGGAATTACTCAGATAAGGGAGCACTGATCCATAAGCTTGTCAGCACACACAAATTTAAGAATTCCCGCGAAAATGCACACTAAGAAAATGATTTTCCCCTTTTTTCCAGAAGATTCATCATACAGTAATTTATATTACGTACTGTAATTCGCATAAGAATTACCTAGATAAAGAAACATTGGTCCAGAGGGCATCTCCAGCTGGCCAGACCTCAATTTAAGAATTTCCCATGCATAATGGGGAACAATAATTCATAGTATGGATAATTATTTTTTCTTGCGAAATTTTTATATAAACTATTTAAAACAAAACACTCTAAGTATCTTACCCTGAAGTGCATGACCATTTGGAGGTTTTGACTCTCAAGCGATTTTATCAAGTTTCCCATGATCTGCGAACTCCCAGTGCTCCGAAACCAGACCCGGCCAGCGCCTCCTGCTAGATTTATTGCAGAAGGGAAAATCCTGCTTCTATATAAAACTATGAAACTTTCTCTAGTTAACTAAGTTAGATATTCCGCGATTTACCTAAAATTTACTAGCATTCCTATACTGTAAACCCAAGTAGAACCCCTAAAATTGAAAACATCTACTTGGAGGTTTTGGCTCCCGAGAGATCCCATCAAGCTTCCCTTCTCTACCAATGGGGTATCAACTGAGAACTACGAGTGCTCTGAAACCAGACCCGACCAGCGCATCCCACTATATTTATTGACAAAGGGAACATTACTACTTCTACTCTCTCTCTCCGGCTCTCTCTCTGTCTGTCTGTCTGTCTGTCTGTCTCTCTCTCTCTCTCTCTCTCCAGAGAGAGAGAGAGAGAGAGAGAGAGAGAGAGTACGAATTCCACAAAAATAAATATCACAATATTACAAAATGAAACTCCTTTTTACAATTCACCTGTTCGTTTTCCGCTATGACCCTTCTCAACCTTTTTTTCATATACATTTTCGTCGTTTAAGTGAACTTTTTTAGTTGAAAAAGTCCTTGAAATACTCTCTTTATTATAAGTAGTGCGTGATAAAGTGTCATTTTTTATGGGTTTTTTGGTGGGTTCGAGTGTCGTACTCGTATTTTAAAATTTTAACCCTTAAAATTTATTCTTCGAGTGTCGAGAATATCTTCGTATGCCTATGAAGTTTAGGTGCACTACGGCTTGGGCCACGTCGCGACACTGCTTCCCGTTAGATCAACGAGGTTAAGCGATGTTTACTAATTGGATGATTGACTCTCTTCCTCCGCGTTCAGATGATGTATAGACCCGCAGACGATTCGCATTCCACGTAAAGCTGTAGGTTCCCTCTTTCACGATGGAGATTAAACAATCTCAAATATTATTGTATCCATTGGCCAAGGTGAAACAGGACAAAAAAGACTTTCCATTTCCGTCATTATTTCGTTTCTCATTAATCTTCCATTTCCAAGTCTCTATTCCTGTCTTCCGCATAAATCCTTTAACATCCGAGTATAATATGCATGCTCATTAGAGTGCACGAGTTTCTCTGGTGCTTACTTGGATGCTTAGAAGCGCCACTTCAGACTGGTGCCAATCTTAACTCTGAAGGATTACCATTAGTGGTAACGTTTCCTCATTTTGAGGGAGGAGTGTTTTGCCCGTGAGGTCTGAATTAATAAAGGGAGTTACGTCTTAAATTAACTACATGAACACACACACACACACACACACACACACACACATGCAATATCATGCATGAACACGCACGATTTTTCATGATGAAAAATTCACCCCACCAAGGTTCAAACCTACCACCTCTTGCATAAAATATTTTGGACCGAAGGCGTTATGCGTTTCGTCGGTTGTTTAAATACAGGGTGTGTATAACGTAACGCGAATGAAGAGCCAAATCCGATTTAAACTGGCTTAAACAAGTTTCACCTTGTTTTTAACTCGTAAAAACATTTCCAAATCTGTTATAAACCTTACTAGCGAATATACAGTTGTTATTAAGTACATGTAATAAATATTACTCGTCGATGTTCACTCGCGTTACTTTATACACACCTTGTATATGACAAGTTGTGTACACACACACACACACACACACACACACACACACACACACACACACATATATATATATAATTTATTAATAACTTAGTTTATAATATCATAAATATGAAATGAAAATATCTGTATGTAGAAATAAAAAAAGAAAAAAAAATGCTAAAAATTGAATAGAAACTTTTAAACTTTTATTTTCGATCCATATTCGTTGTAAATTAAAATATCTTTTTAATAAAAATTCAATGTTTATTTTAGTTCCCGAAATTCTGTGGATAAAAGGCAAAAACTATAATTTTATAGGAACTCTCAAATCCACACTAATTATTATGTTATTACCTAATGATGTAATAAATATATTCGCAAGCTTTGTTTACGCATAAGGATTCTTTCAATGTTTGGAGAATATATTTACTCCCTTCGTATCGAGTAAATCCATTTGGAAAGGCTTAAAATTAAATATTAAACCATTAAGATCGTGGATATATTTTCTGTAAACGAGAGAATCCACGCACAAAGAGGATAAAACATCAGATTTCCGATCAAAGTTATCAAGCTCGGTTGAACTACTTTCGTTCGCTCAGTATGCTTCCAGCGTTGGAGGGAATTGCTTGTGTTTCTTCTCTCTTCTATTCTGGAAAATCTGAAACGTTTTTCGAAGAAAGAATTTGTTTTTGGGCAAGACTGTTTTATTAGACACGAAGTTACAGAAAGGTATTTGAGAATATATTTTTTTTTATCCAGACTGTATTTATAACCTCTTAAATTTATTATTGGTATTTCGTAAAGGTATTATTATTATTATTATTACTCCAAAATACTATTAGATCCTTATTAGTGATAAAGATTTTCCAAAAATGTATGGATATTTTTGGTACCAAATTGCATCAGTATTAATTTATTTAGTTTTTATATCTATTTTTATTTTATTTTATTTTATTTTGTATTTATTTATTTAGTTTTTCAGAGAGAGAGAATTATTATTATTATTTATTGCATTAGCTGTGTAAACAACTGTGAATAATAATAGCTATCATTAACTCAAATATAAGCATCAACAAAATAATATATATATATATGATTATATACAGTATATGAGAGTCAGAAACAAATTTATGGTGAATATAAAACTTATAGTTTCTGTTATTAACTTCCGGTAATAAAAACGATGACTATAAATCCCTCTTTACCAGAAATTTATTTATATACCCATTTTGCTGACGATAAATCGACAGTCCCAGAAATCTGCACCGATTTTATGCGACTACTTTGTATCTTCTCTCGACATTCATTGGTAGATTTATTCATGGTTATTTATTTAGATCTAAATCTGAGCGCGAAGAACAGAGAGATTGTTTTCCGAAGCGTTCCCAAACTTTTGGCTAAAAGTTCTCAAAACTTTTCAATGACGATGATGATGATGATGATGATTATTATTATTCTTGGAAGTCTGTTTACTGTCTTCATTTACACTGTTAGAACAAGGAAAGTTTATGGAAATTTACTTTGTTTTACGCTCATATTAAGTCAAGTATTGTTTAGCGAGAGTAGAAATTGTTATTATACGCTTTACTTCGTATTAAACTACAATATACGAACTCTATTTATGTAATGATAACTTCGAGGGCTACTTCGTGGCCATGTCGCGACACCGCCTCCCCTTCGATCGATGAAATTAAGCGACATTGGGTCTGCGTCGTATTTGGATTGGGGGGCCCCTCATCCGCGTCCGGATGATGTAGCAACCCGTGGTTCGGATCCCACTTAAGGCTGTAGGTCCTCTCCGTCGTATGACCTTATAATTTGAACAACGGCATTCAATAATAATAAGTATCTCTTTTTTGAGTGTTATCATTAGTTCAAATAAGAATTAATGTTTTCCTGTATACGATTTTGTACCTACGTATGAGATACGCGGTAGTACAGTAGCGGAAAAAAGTTTGCCTGCAAACAAAATTTTTATAAAGCATAAAAAAATTACTAATTGTGTTTTGCTTTTAAAATGTTATTACTATCATCAAAAAGAGTGAAATAGCACACATGAACAAAATAGTAGTAATTTTTCATGCTTTTAAAAAAATTAAAACTTCTTAACAATTTTTCCCGAAATTTTAACTCAATGAAGAGGATTATTTTGGAGAAGAGGAAAAGAAAACAAACATTGACTCTCCAAGATGTATCTATACAATTTTTCAGATGTACCATTAAATTAGAACTTATTTTTAGAAATAATTCTCATTCATTCGTATTCAGTTCAGATAATTTGTAGCTCTGAATAATAGGTATATGTACATACACTGAATCTTAACTTTGCATAACTAAATATTTGAACACACTGGTAGCGTTCATTTACTTCATTTATTATTTAAATATCTGCACGGGTCTCTCCCATATGAGTTGGGTCTCTTGGGGGGCTAACTTGAAGCTCTATGACGGCATGGTTAAATAAAAGACGTAACGCCTCATTCTCTCTAAAGCGAAGGTTTCAATAAATATTGGAAGAGTTTATTTAGGAGCCATATATACAATATATATATATATACATACATATATATATATATATGTGTGTGTGTGTGTGTGTGTGTGCACGCGCGCGTAGGCAACTGGAAAAAAAGTGAGGTGAAATATGTGATAATTTACAGATGTTGTCGGGTAATTTTGTATTTGATGCAACATTTTTGGTACCTGACAACATTAAAAAATTTCTACGTGTAGAAAAAAATCTACGAACTTGTTACTATAAAAAAAATATATGCTGGTCCCGATAAGGTTAGGTTACGCTTTGTTAGGCTAGTTAAAGTTTGGTTATTATAGGTTGAATTTAATTAAACTGAATAACCTTTATTAATTAATAAAATAAATACAGTACTTTTACAACTTACAATGACATAAATAATTGTGAAGCTGGACTATTTATTTTAATTAATTTGACCCTTAAGCTTTAGGCTTTACTGGGCTCTTAATTAAAAATAAAGCGGATAGTTATTATTAGTAATACATAAATCATGAATAAGAATTATTAATTAGGGTATGCATTAATCTTAAATTATTATTATTATCGATATAAAACAACTACAAAATCATATTTTTGAAGGTATGATACCAATACAAAAAAAATCAATATTAGACATGAGAGATAAGAGATGAACAATAACAAGTACTGTGCATTTAATCCTAGGTTACACACGATAAATGAATAAACAATAATAATGTACAATACATTTAATCCTAGATTTTTATTAGTATGCCATTATTAACTGAGATTTCAACTTGGTTTTAAACGAATTTACATTCACAATATTTTTGTATATTTGCATTTAAATCATTCCATAGTTTCGATCCAATGAAAATGGGCAAGTTTTTTGATGAAGGCAATCTACAGTAAATTGAGGTATAACATATTTTGATCTACACTGTTTATGGTCTGATATGAGTGAATTTCTTGATGAATTACAAAATATTTATTTACCCATTGTAAGTTAATGATTTTGTTCCTACACTTATAAATAATAATAAAATGTACCAGTTTGATTACATCATTGAGATTTATTGGTTTTAGCTCTTTAACTGATGCACTAGAATGATCAAGGAAATCAGCATCAGGTAATAATTTTATTGCTCATTTTTGGATGACAAAATACTGTTTAAAGCGTTGTTAGCGGAGTTTCCTCAAACAAGGGTGCAGTACGTTATGTAAGGAAGAACAAAAGTATGATACAGAGTTAAGAAAACCTGTTTAGGGACTACATTTCTAAGTTTAAACATTATAGCAACGCTCCTTGAAATCTTTTCCGCGATATAATTTACATGATTCTCATTGCAAATTCTTATCTACCATTACACCAAGAAATTTTATTACAGTACACTCCTTTACAGCGATTTCATCATCATTAAGTTCATCAAGATACACATTTCTTTTATTAGTAAAAATCATGAAATTTGTTTTACTGGTATTTAGGGAGAGTTTATTACATTAATAAATTCTGATTTAAATATACTCTTAACTGAATTAACATCTTTTCAAGCAAAAGACAGTTGTATCATCTGCAAACATTATGAAGTTAAGTATATCAGAAGAACGTAGAAGGTCATTTATATACAGCATAATAAGAATAACAGTAGACCCAAAACTGAGCCCTGAAGTACACCATGTTTAACAAGTGCCTTAGTTGAGCAGACCTTATTTACTGATACAAAATGATATCTATTAGACAAATAACTTAAACCAACCACCTATTGCTCCTCTAAAGCCGTAAAAGGTTAGGCTACATTATATGGATTTAAAACAGTCGTTACCTCGCTTATGTGGATATGCGCGCGCGCGCGCGCGCGTGTGTGTGTGTGTGTGTGTGTGTGTGTGTGTAAACCTGAAATATTTGGAGAACGTGGCGTTTCCCTGTAATGTTTCGTTTCTTTGGAGAATATCGCAATATACATCATTTAAAGACTAAGGAATATCATTAAATTTTACTATATTTTTAAACGAAGCATGTGCAGATGGTTGACAAAAGTAAATAGACACCTTCAGTTTTTCCATAATTCTTGATTTGATATTAAAAATCAATAAATAATAACAAATTTATTGAATGAATATATTTAGAATCGTGTTGCTTTCCCCTTTCCCTTTTATGTAAAGGTGACACACGTTCCGACGTTCCGTTGATAAGTTTTTCCCATTTGTTCTTGAGGATAATCATCGTGGTCTCTATTTACTTACATTAAATATTATTCTTCATTATAATCACTGTAATAAGATGAATATTTTCCAAGTACTCGAGTCAAGATTGTATCTTCTATTTCTACGAATTCTCTACGATTCGTTAAGGGATCATCCATAAATGATGTCGCGTAAAATTTTGAATTTTTAGACCCCCTCCCCCCCTTTTTCACAGATGGTAACAAAATTATGAACCTCCCCTTCCCCATGTCACGGTCACAAACTATATGTAAAACTGTAAAAAAAATAGTGACATAACATATATTTATTTAAAAATTCATTGAAATAGCTTTTTTGTTAGTATCTAGCAATGCAAGCAGCCACATGTATTTTTGTTTGGGAATTTACGTTTTCAGCTACATAATATTACACTAGTCGACAAAAAGAATCCTATCAATATTTTAGTTTTTACATTAAACTTAACGCAAAAAACAATTTGTGATGTCACAAAAATTTTAGAGCCCCCATCTCCTCTGTCACAAAAGGTCACAAAATTACAGCCCTCCCCCCCTTAAAAGCGTGACATCATTTATGGACGCCCCCTAAATGCATTTTGAGTTTCTAAAACAATTCGCTTATTATATAATGCTGAAACGTGAAAAGAATTTGTGCTATAATGCAAAATCTTGAGCTGAAAGAAATGGATCTATGTAAAAAGCGAAAAGAATTTGCTAAAGCGCGAAAAAAATGTGATAAGATGAGGATTTGTGCCAAAGTATGATAAGGATTCGTGTTAAAATGCATAAAACTCATACCAATAATAATAAGCTAAAACGCTTAAAAACGTTCTTGGACGCAAATTTATGCTAAAACACTATAAGTGTTTGTGCTAAAATCGAAAAGTATCTGGTAAAAGGCGAGGTTGTGCTAACTTGCCGATTTAGTTCATGATAATTACAACTACCTGATAGTTTTTTCGTAAAGAGCTAAGAACAGTTAATTAATTACTTCTTTTCATTTGGCAAGGTTTAATTAGAGTCACTCTTCATTAAACATTTTAAGAGATTTTGTGGTATGAAGTCTTTGTCTAATTTACGAAAATTAATCTGCTTTCTGTTCAGTTTGGACAGGTAAATCGTGCTTACTTGTAGTAATTACGCTACCTTTTTGCTTTTAAATGAACAAGATTTAATTAACATTTTCTAAATTGAGGTGAAGTCAGTAATTTTAAGTTGCAGAAACATTTATTTACAATTTTTAAAAACTAGATCCGTCAATCTATCTATCCATCTCCCTATCTAACTATTTATCTCTGTCTATCTACCTAAATAAATGGATAGACAGATAGATAAATATAGCAAAGAATGCGGGCGGTAGATCTAAAGATGGCTTCAACCAGTGTTGTTCGTTATTAAGAATGAAATTCTAAATTCTTTCATAATAATAATGATGACAATAGTAATAATAAAAATAATAATAATAATCATTACTATTATTTACTAGCCAACCTTCACCAACACTGGTTAATAAAGCTTTAAAAAGTTTACTTTGACTCAAAATGTTGAAAACTAAATAGAGGAACAAATAAAATAAATAAAAATGTTGACCCGCCTAATTTGATTAATCTCCCCTTGCGTCATTCACGTTCGTTCACATTTTTTGCATGAACTGGAAAATGTTAATTTGCAAATGGTAAATAAATACTAGTTTCTATTATAATACATTGGTTGCAATTCAAGTAATTATAATTATGTATTATACTGCCCAGCTCCCTTAGTAAAGACCCGCCGCGCCCGCCCGCCCGCCCGACCGCCCGCCCGCCCACCGCCGAAGCTTGCTTGCTTGCACTGAGTGGAATTCACTAGTTAGCCATAGCATTAAAAAAAGCGTTTTTTTTGTGTGTTGTTTTTTTAGAGTTTGAGGTATAGTTAAAAATATTTAAAAGTAAAATGTTAAAACGTTGAAAGTTCATTGGATTATTGACTTTTTGGCGCAAAATCCAATTTTACCACCTTCGGATAAAAAAGAAGAAAAAATCACCCTTCATTAAAACAAATTTTTATTCCATTTTCTTATTTAAAAAATACCTCATAGTTCTGTATATAAACTATATATATATATATATATATATATATATATAATATATATATATATATCAACGTAAAGAACGACGCTTGTATAGGAGATATTCCGCGCAAGATGAGAGAGAGAGAACGAAACAAATGAAAAAATGAGGTAACCACCCGGGAATCGAACCCGGGATCTTCCGATTGCCGGTCAGATATGATAACCATTACACCATGGGCCTCACTCATTCAAATGCCGTAATTCCTCTACATACGCGCAGAAACCAATGCCCCAATGGGGCACCCCTCGCATGCCGTAACATTATATACATTTAACTGCAAACACGCAGTATAATTAACGTAAAGAACGATGCTTGTATAGGAGATATGCGCGGAATATCTCCTATACAAGCGTCGTTCTTTACGTTAATTATACTGCGTGTTTGCAGTTAAATGTGTATATATATATATGGGATTGAACTCAGAATGGTTTCCTGAGGTTTTTTCATGATACACACAGACCCTGCATGGAACAAGGAACTCATCTGGGAAAATTAAATCCACTATAGTCCGAATAAGTAATGGTAATGACAAACCCTATAGTTTTTCTTTTTCATGATGTTAGCCCGACGTGGGCAACGGGTCACTCGCAAAGAGGTCCCAAAAATATAGCTATTGTAACTATTGTATTTTTAGACAAAAACCAAAACTTACACCTCAACTGGCAAAATTGAGCGTCCACTTTTCAAAGCACATAACATGTCCGTTTCATAATGGGATTGAACTCAAGTTTTGGTTTTTGTCTAAAAATATAATAGTTACCTCTTTTTCTTTGATGTATTCAATCCGACGCGAATGCAACGAGTCTTTTGCTTATATTGAGGTCCTGGATATAGTAGGCTAGGTGTAGCTGTAACCCCTAGATCCTGTCCCAAAGCTGGATCCTATCTGCTTTGCAGATAGCTGGTGAGGGAAGCTATATTTTTGGGGCCTCTTTGCGAGTGACCCGTTGCCCACGTCGGGCTAACATCATGAAAAAGAAAAACTATAGGGTTTGTCATTACCATTACTTATTCGGACTATAGTGGATTTAATTTTCCCAGAAGAGGTCCTTGTTCTATGTACGGTCTGTGTGTATCATATATATATATATTATTTCCTTAACCCTTTCATACCAATGAGACTGCAATATCCTACCGAAAATGATAATATACTGTGCATCTTACTAAAATGCATCTTTTTTTTAGAAATACTTCAACATTTTTATATTAGTTTAGTTTAGTTGCCGGAAAAAGGAATCCACAATTTGTAATGTAAGTATAAATAGTTACAGAAATGTTAGGTTTTAAATAACAATAAATCTTATACTTTTGGTTTAAAGAAAAAAATATATATTCGTGTATATATGTATATATTTTGCTTCCCAAAATCTATATTTAAAGAAAAGAAAAGGAAAAAATAGTTGAGAGAAAGTTAGTAGAAAAAATATTCTCAATCAATTTCCCGATGCAGTAAGGAAAAATATCTTAAAAGTGTCAATATTTGCGGATTAAATTCTGCCCTTCTCTTCCATGCTTTTCCATAGAATCAATGTTATTCCAGTCAACAGCATTAATTCGCTCCGAAGGATAGAACGTTTTAAGGACTCTTTGTCAGGAATATTTCGTGGTAGCTGTACTTTTCTCGCTGACGGGGAAGGAAAGAATTCATCACGAAAGAGGGATTAGTTTTTTCGAACCGGGATGCTGAAGGTGACTTCTAAGGGTGCCAGGAAATTTCTTGGAAATGGCAAAAATAAGTACTTAAGAATTAAAAGTTAGTGAAAGTACGCAAATTCCAAATGAAACGGAACAATCGCGATTTATTACGTCCATACGGACACTGTATACGATCAGTTTAAGGTTACGTGGTGTTTAGTGGGGTGGGGAACTGGATGTTGAACAGTGAGAAACGAAATTTGTCCGGCGTGCCGCGAAAGAAGAAATGATGGTACTCGGGTGCTATGAACCAGAAGAAGTTGAACCACTGAAACAGATAAACAGATGGCTACAAACAACCAAGTTATTTGACAACCAATTGTTGAAACTGTTAACTCGTTAACTTAACCATTTATAATTTCGTTATAATAATAATAATAATAATAATAATAATAATAATAATACACATAATTCAATTGAGTAGAAATACAGAAATCAAATAATTTAACCAAGATTTTTTGTTGTTTTGACCATCTTGACAGACACAGAAACAAATAGATAAAAAGATAGCTAAATACACTACAGTGTTCAGTGTTCACTATAGACTTAAGAAGTACAACAGCATATAATGTATGTTTTTAACTGATGAGAACGAGTAAGGTTATAATTAAATCTTAACAAAGGAAATTATAATGAGTGAGGATAAAGGGTGGCCCAAGGGAAACCTTTGCTCTGGGCAAATAGGTTTCCCATTGTCTTTATAACTTTATAATTTCTGATACAGTTTCCCTTTCAACATTTCATAGGTTTCGCGACAAGTTGTCTCATATATATATATATATATATATATATATATATATATATATATATATATATATATATATATGTGTATATATATATACTGTATATATATATATATATATATATAGGGCGTCCCAAAAAAATGTATACACACTTTAACAGCTGATAGCTCAATTGATGTTTCTTTCTTTCCAAGTTAAACCCATTAGAATTAATAATGGCAGTCAGACTAAGCTTTGAACAAAGGAAATTCATTCTAAAATGCTACTGGAAGTGTGAAAACGCAGTTGAAGTGCAAAGACAGTTTAGGAGGGAGTTTCAAACAGATCCACCAACGCGACTTACCATCACTCGAATTAGAGAAGTTTGAAGCCGATGGAACTGTTCAGAATGTCCACAAGAAGCGTTCAGGAAGACCACGGACATCGACAAGCCCCACAAAGCAAGAAAGAGTACTGGAAACGTATCACCAAAGTCCAAGAAAATCTGTGCGGCAAGCGAGTCGTGAGGTAGGAATCTCAGAATCGTCTGTCCAACGCATTTTGAAGCGCTGTCAATGGAAAAGTTACATTCCAAGATTAGTCCATGCTATTAATGAAGATGATCCAGACCGAAGAGTGGAGTATTGCGAGTGGTACTTGGCACGATGTGGATGTGGATTGGACGAAGGGGTTTCGTAGAATACCCTCCGCGTTCACCAGACCTCACACCACTAGACTTTTTTTATGGGATACTTAAAAGACAAAGTCTACGCTATAAAACCTGCAACAGTCGCTGAATTGAGAGCAGCCATTGAACGAGAATGCACACAAATACCAAACGAAATGTTTCGTGATGTTTGCGATTCCATTGCTTCGCGTTATCAGCAGTGCCTGGACCAGAACGGACGTCAGTTTGAAAACAGGCGTTGACAAAACAATTAAATGTCTGTAGATTCTATTACATTTTGAAAATGAAATGTATTTTAATAAACACTGCCTTTATAATTATTTAAAGTGTGTATACATTTTTTTGGGACGCCCTGTATATTAGGCCGTTTCGAAAAATCGAAATTTATGATGGCTCAACGCACACATACGAAAAAAAGTAATATGTCATGAATAAAGACTTCATGCAAAATATTAAGACAAGAGCTTATTGGTATCCCACCCCTCAATGCATATCTATTTTACCCCTCATGAGAAAATTTTCATTTTTCTGGCAAATATATTTATTTATTTTGTGATGTCCTCTTAAATTTGGTATATAAAATTCATAAATAAAATTGGAAGATAAGTAGGTCATTTTCAGGAATGGTCCAGTAACCCCCCTATATTCTTTAGAGAGAATTCTAGAAAATTCTTCCTTCAGGATAACTATTCTATAACAGGTGGTAAAACTTTTTCCCTCAGAATTATGGCAAAAACCAGAAACAAGTGTGAAGTCTGGTTGGTCGGACAAGTGCTGGAAGAGGGTTTTTCTGAGAAGCAGCTTCCAACTAACAGTGATGTCCTTAAACGTCTTTTTTATCACATTAAGGTGGGAAAGCAAAATGTCTCTGTAGCTTGCGCAACTGTAGCCAACGAAGTTATTGCTATGTGGGAAAAAGCCTCCTTAATTACATCCAACAAGCCTTATATTGTCTCAAAGCTTAAAAGGCTTTACAATAAGCATGAAGGGCTGGTCAAGAACCGAACTCGACGAACTCCTACCCAAGAGAAGAATGAAGCAGAATTTGTCACCAGCTTAAAGAAGCTTTTCGATGTAACTCATTCAGAAGTGGAAACAGAAATAAAATTGCAGGGGATAAAGATTTTCTTAAGGATCAAAGGAACGATCGGAAAATGATTATGGGTCCAGAAGACAAGGAGTTTTCAAGAAAGGCAAAAGCACGACAGATAAGCATGGAAAGAATGGAAAAACTTCGCAGGAAATCAAAGGAAGAAATGAGGCAATTGACAAAGGTTGTGGATCTCAACCAATGTGAAAATTCCGGTTCAGGAGGAAGTGAAGAATCATCTGGTGATGAATTGTTCTACAGAGCACTCTCATCATCATCTTCAAAAAAGGAGAAGCTTGAACCAGGTGTAATTGTTAGGGATAAAAAGTTCAATTCATTTTGATGGAAAGCTTCTTCCATCCATGCATGGGGGTAAGATTGATGTACTGTAATGCCCATTGTTGTGATTGGTGCAGGCGAATTAGAAAAATTACTGTCTATTCCAAAGCTTATTTCTGGAACGGGAGAAGAAATGGGGAGAGCAGTTTTAGATGTCTTGAAGCAATGGCCACAAGTAAATGAGTGGGTAGCAGGCCTTTGTTTTGATACTACTGAGTAGTATAGCCGCAAAAGGGGAGAGTGCAGGAATGTTGCAGGTTATTATATAATGTTGCAAAGGGGGTGGGGGGTTGTTGCAAAGGGGGGTGGGGGTGTTGCAAAGGGGGATGTTGCAAAGGGGGGTGGGGGAAAGGGGGTGGGGGAAAGGGGGTGGGGGGAAAACTTGGAGGCGGCGTTATCCCCCAAGAGAAAGAAGGAGGAGGAGAGAAAGGAGGAGGAGAGGTGTTCACCTGGCAGGAGCCAAGTGCACACTGAGACTTCCAGCCGGTCTGGCGTTGTTTTATAGACTCCTAATCAGCCAGAATCAGCCAGTTGGCTGAATCAATCAGCCAGTTGGCTGAGCCAGAGACGCCTGAAGAAGAGAGATATGCCTGTAGGAGGGAGAGACGCCTGTAGGAGGGAGAGACGCCTGAAGAAGAGAGAGAGATGCCTGTAGGAGGGAGAGACGCCTGAAGGAGAGAGGATAGGTGCACATGCAGTAGGTACACATGCTGGAGGTACACATGCAGTAGGTACACATGCTGGATGTACACATGCAGGAGTACACATGCAGTAGGTACACATGCTGGATGTACACATGCTGGGGGTACACATGCTGGATGCAAACATGCAGGAGAGAGAGAGGCGCCTGAAGGAGAGAGAGAGAGAGAGAGCTGAAGGAGGGAGAGAGACACCTGAAGGACAGAGTGGAGTTCTCCCCCAATTTATTTTCGTTTCCCTAACCTAAGAGGCCACTATGGGGTTTACCAAAGGGCATGAAATAGAAGGAGCAGAGCTCCTTACTCGGCCGGAGCCGAGGGGGGAATGGTTCTTCATCAACTTCGCGATCTTTTATAATCCTCTATTCTGGCTGAGTTGCCAGATAGCGCCATGTGTCCCATTAATCGTGTAGCGATTTAATTATCATTATTATTATTATATTTCTACAATGAAACGGGTTCGGGTCGAAGAACGGGCGAGAGATCTTCCCCCCCAATATATATATATATATATATATATATATATATATATATATATATTATTTATTTTATAACATTTAATTTTAGTTTAGAAGCAAATTTGACTTCATTGAACTTAAAGAAACAAATAACATAGTTTACCTTCGAAAACGTCATAATAGAAAACTTCATTTTACGGTAAACTATGTTATTTGATGAACGAAACAAATAACGTAGTTATCCATAATTCCAGATAGCGCCATGTGCCCCATTAATCGTGTAACACATATATAACGGCTGTTATTCCCTTGTATATATAATAAGCTAATGAATCATATAAAATACCACAATATATGGTTATACAAGATTCGACCGTATAAAATAACACAAGCACCTCTTTCATTACGCTTTAATAGAATTAGTAAAGTTACCCTATTTCGTTAGACAGAAAACGAATTTTTATAAGGATTACCAACTAATTATCCACCATTCAATAAATAATAGCAAACGTGAATAAAGAGTTCCAATTCATAACTATATCGACATAAGCTTATTATTATTGTAACGTTTGCTCCCAATTTCCCTAAATAGCAGTAAAACCAATTAATTGAAACTTCATTTAAATAATTTACGATACAATTCCACCAAACGAGATGAAAACTTACGAAACATATAATCCTCTATTCTGGCTGAGTTGCCAGATAGCGCAAGGTATTCCAGATAGCGCCATGTGTCCCATTAATCGTGTAACAGTTATATAAAGGCTGTTATTCCAAATGTACTTGTATATAAATAAACTAATGAAACATATAAAATACCACAATATATATATTATATGGTTATTCAAGATTCAACCGTATAAAATAACACAAGCGCCTCTTTCATTACGCGTTAATAGAATTAGTAAAGTTACCCAATAAATAAATCGTTAGACGATTTTTATAAGGGATACCCAACTAATTATCCACCAATCAATAAATAATAGCAAACGTGAATAAAGAGTTCCAACTCATGTGAATGAGATAACTAAAATTTTAGTTATTGTATTATCATAAGACTACATCAATATTTACTATAAATACGAGTATATTTAATATTCTTCATTAACAAAAGCTTTAAATCCAGATCTCTAAAATATTTCCAACTTTCTTCGTCTCTTTAAATTTCGTTTTTCAATTCCCTGCGAAGAAAATTGAAAAACGAAATTTAAAGAGACGAAGAAAGTTGGAAATACCCAAAACATAATCCGATAGAGGAAAGGATTTCCGAGAATCTGCCAAAATCGGTCGGCCATATCTTACCTTTCTACGAGTCAAATCAGGCGAAACCTCGCCTCACTCCTTGTTTCAGCATTCATTCATTTCACGTTTATTGTGAATTTCATCCCTATATATATATATATATATATATATATATATATATATATATATATATACCCTTTGGATAACCTTTGGTTAGCTTCCGCCCGAATTAATCATTCTGACGAAGGTCAAGCTTTCCACTCCACCTTAGACCTACAGTTTGAACCATCAACAGTCCCGCGTCTTAACCACTAGGACACGTAGGGCACCCATTTATCCGCCAACCACTTTCTTATTATGTATAATGACCACCTTAGACCTACAGTTTGAACCATCAACAGCCCCAGCGTCTTAACCACTAGGACACGTAGGGTGTCCATTTATCTGCCAACCACTTTCTTTTATTATGTGTAATGACCACCTTAGACCTACAGTTTGAACCATCAACAGCCCAGCGTCTTAACCACTAGGGCACGTAGGGTGCCCATTTATCTGCCAACCACTTTCTTTTATTATGTGTAATGACCACCTTAGACCTACAGTTTGAACCATCAACAGACCCGCGTCTTAACCACTAGGACACGTAGGGTGCCCATTTATCTGCCAACCACTTTCTTTTATTATGTGTAATGACCACCTTAGACCCACAGTTTGAACCGTCAACAGCCCAGCATCTTAACCACTAGGACACGTAGGGTGCCCATTTATCTGCCAACCACTTTCTTTTATTATGTGGAATGACCACCTTAGACCTACAGTTTGAACCATCAACAGCCCAGCGTCTTAACCACTAGGGCACGTAGGGTGCCCATTTATCTGCCAACCACTTTCTTTTATTATGTGTAATGACCACCTTAGACCTACAGTTTGAACCATCAACAGCCCAGCGTCTTAACCACTAGGACACGTAGGGTGCCCATTTATCTGCCAACCACTTTCTTTTATTATTTCAATAGATATTATGGTCTATTACATTATTACACCTTGCCCAGATCCAATAACCTCAATTTAGTAATAATAACAATTATCTCTCATACACTATATATATATATATATATATATATATATATATATATATATATATATATATATATATATAGAAAGAGAGCGAGAGTTTTGTTCAAATAAAGGATTCCATTTACAGTATAATGAAAAGGTACGACTTGGGATGTCATTCGATTACTGAGAGTTATTAGCAATGAAGTTCAGTAGAGATTACCCATAGGACACGTAGGATGCCCATTTATCTGCCAACCACTTTCTTTTATTATGTGTAATGACCACCTTAGACCTACAGTTTGAACCATCAACAGCCCCGCGTCTTAACCACTAGGACACGTAGGGGGCCCATTTATCCGCCAACCACTTTCTTTTATTATGTGTAATGACCACCTTAGACCTACAGTTTGAACCGCGGGTCGATGCAAGACAGTCGGCAGGAGACCTACCGTTGATATCTCCGGTGACTCCGCACTCAGGACGGGGGCATCCATGCCACCAGCAACCGTTAAAGGAGTACACAGTCTTCACACCAGTGACACGGTTTTCACTTAACCCATCAACCCAAAAAACACGTCCATTAATCTTAATGGGTACTTCACCCGTGTTGCGGGCGTGCTTTATGTATACACCTGTCTGTTGCTGTAGGTGTATGAGCCAGTAAATAGCCTTGTGCCCGTAACTGCGGGGATTGTTTCGGTGAATAATGGCTAAGGTGTCTTTCGGCATGAAGTTATTCTTGAACACCGTAAAACATAATGATGCGATGATGGTTGCGACTTGCAGTGGATCGCATTTGAAACGGGATATGTACATCCTTCTAAAGGCCTGGAAACATACTCTAAGCACGCGCACATCATTCACGCAATAACGCTCACATTCATCAGCTATATTATAAGGGTTACTTTCATTAAAACTGTCGTAGTATCGATCAAAGTCTTCACGTTCATCCATGCAGTCAAAATAATGTTTGGGGGGTGGTGGGCCTACGTAGTTTAAAGTCTCGCTGGTGAGGAAAGTGTATGGGAAGTATCCTTTGGAAACTTCAGCTGCTACTCCCATCACCTTGGGTAGCTTTGCTAATTTACAAGGTGTGAATAATAAAGTATCTTTAAATTGTACATTGCCTCAGGGAATCACAGATAGTAGCATGACTCACGGTCTTACAGTGGGCGGAGCTTAGAATTTTCGCCTGTGCACACACAAAGGAGAAAGTGAAACGCTAATTGAAACATGAGTTATTTAATAAACGAGATATTCAGTTAACACAAGAAATAACAGAAAACACAAGAAAAAACAAATGCTTAGATTTGGTGATCACAAACAACTGAAACCTAAAGAAACCTGTACTCGATATGAATGGCTTTCATATCGTTCAGTACTATTTTTGTTCCCACTTTACAACCTGATGGTAAGTCATCTTTAAATACGTCTAGAATACAATCAAAAGCACGCACAAAGAGTTCATCGTTAGCTACATTATTAAACACAAGTTTATAAGAACGCTTTTCCAATCGAGGGTTTATTTCTACCGACCCGAGCTTTTCAATCGTGAACACGTCTTCACACAACATAGCGGCAATTGAAATAATCTAAATCGTTACGACAACTGCGCATTATATAAAGAAATAGTTCTTCACGATAATTTTCACGAACTAGGCATATTTTATAATGTTTTACTAAACATCTTCACACACCGGCGCACTATTTGAGAGGAACATATGCTCATATTTTTCCTTTCTGCCCGTCAAACGATACTCATCTCTAAAGTCTGTTAAAAACTCACGCAGGACACTAGCCACAACCTCACTACGAACCTCGTCATGATATACATTAATATAGTGATAAAAATACTTAAGATTGTCCATGATCACGAGATTCACATTTTCAGTCGTAGGGTATGAGTAATCGACATGGTGTAGCATGACGTAATGCCGCTTGTCACACCACCCATCCGCAAGACTCATTATCCATACCTGCTGCTTCTCTTCTGCACGCGTTGTTTCTTTTACTTTAGACTTTATAAAGTTTAGATCTGCAGCATACTTCAGCACATCGTCAGTGCAACGAAAGCCTTCAATGGTCTCACCAGAACTTCCGTAGAGTATTTGTACATCTTGGAACTTCACACAATCCAATGTGGTTTTAAAAGAGGCATAGGAGGGGGAATAGGAAGTTTTTCGGTATCCACCACATCCTGGCACTTTGCTGAATACCATTTCATAAACGTTGTACAAACAATATTAAAGGTAGCCATTTGAATACACGTCTGATTTTTCTTCTGAATACACGTCTGATCTCTCGGTCTTACTGCAATCGACTGATCACGCAGGGAATCACAGATAGCAACATGACTCACGGTCTTACAGTGGGCGGAGCTTAGAATTTTCGCCTGTGCACACACACACACACACAAAGGAGAAAGTGAAACGCTAATTGAAACATGAGTTATTTAATAAACGTGATATTCAGTTAACACAAGAAATAACAGAAAACACAAGAAAAAACAAATGCTTAGATTTGGTGATCACAAACAACAGAAACCTAATACTTTAAAGAAAGCATTCTATTAAATACTTTTAGCCTATGTTCACGAATTAATACCTGTTTTTAAATAGACTCGACAAGAAGACCGGCTGGACTGATTTTATAGAAATTCAAGGATTCCAAGTTGATCACGAGAGAAGCTATGTAGTCATCTTCCATGCTGCAAAATCTCGTCGTTAGCCTGCCTGCTCAGAGCACCGACAAGAGGTAAAATCGAATCCACATCAACACAAAATTTTAGTCGCTAAAATAACAGCCTGAGTATTGTTCATGTTCTAAATTATCTTTGATTCGTTTTGATAAAATTGAGTAAACTGCAGCCTTTGTTTCCTGATCAGAAACTCTCCGTCTTTTTCTGGTATGGTGCAAGGCTTCGTTGCAACCATATTCACTGCACGAGTCTACTTCACAGTCGTTGCCTTCTAATCTAGATTTACACTCTTCACTAATGCATTCGATGGGTGAATAATCATCTTGGTTGATATTATTGACACCACATTCGAGAGGGCTCACTGGGGTAACGGACACTTCAGGTAATGGCGCGGACGCTTGAGGTGGGTCGGGGACAATCTCCTCAGGTTGCCCTTGTGGCGGGGCAAATATTGTGTGGGGGTAATTATGTGTTGCTTCTAAGTAAGCAAAACGGGCCTTATGTAACACAGTGGCAATTAATAATGATTTATGCAAAGATGCACCAGCTCTTCTGGAATGTCTGGATGCAATTTTACCGAGCGATATATTTATCAACTTGTATGCTTCAAACCCGTTTGGAACGTCAGATATCATGTTCACCACCTAGGAAATGGTCAAGGCACAGAGAGCTAACTAACACGACTCTATCCTCTATTACCAATCTTGTAATGAGTTAAAGTGAAAGTTTCGCCTGCCTTTATACAATGTCGTTCTGACGTCGTTATCAAGCTCCACACAGGGAATTTCCAGGAAGTAACATGAATCACGTTGCTGTTCTTTCACCTGTACACACACACACACACACACACACACACACACACACACACACACACACAAAGGAGAAAGTGATACGTTGGTTGAAACATGATTTATTTAATAAAAAAATATTCAAGCTATATATATATATATATATATATATATATATATATATATTTACAAACACGTGTAATAAATAAGTTAACAACAGCATCAATGATTATATTCAAGACATATTTAAAAACGTGTGATAAATAAGTTAACAATTGAATTTCTGTAACCCGAGAGACGACGGACGGAGTCATTACAAGCTCAGCTCCGCCGTGCTTGTAATGACTCCGTCCGTCGTCTCTCGGGTTAACATAATTTCATTTGTTAACTTGTTTATTACACATGTTTTAAATATATATGTCTTGAATATAGCCATTGATGTGTCTGTTGTTAACTTATTTATTACACGTGTTTGTAAATATATATATATATATATATATATATATATAAGCTTGAATATTTATTTTATTAAATAAATCATGTTTCAACCAACGTATCACTTTCTCCTGTGTGTGTGTGTGTGTGTGTGTGTGTGTGTGTGTGTGTGTGTACAGGTGAAAGAACAGCAACGTGATTCATGTTACTTCCTGGAAATTCCCTGTGTGGAGCTTGATAACGACGTCAGAACGACATTGTATAAAGGCAGGCGAAACTTTCACTTTAACTCATTACAAGATTGGTAATAGAGGATAGAGTCGTGTTAGTTAGCTCTCTGTGCCTTGACCATTTCCTAGGTGGTGAACATGATATCTGACGTTCCAAACGGGTTTGAAGCATACAAGTTGATAAATATATCGCTCGGTAAAATTGCATCCAGACATTCCAGAAGAGCTGGTGCATCTTTGCATAAATCATTATTAATTGCCACTGTGTTACATAAGGCCCGTTTTGCTTACTTAGAAGCAACACATAATTACCCCCACACAATATTTGCCCCGCCACAAGGGCAACCTGAGGAGATTGTCCCCGACCCACCTCAAGCGTCCGCGCCATTACCTGAAGTGTCCGTTACCCCAGTGAGCCCTCTCGAATGTGGTGTCAATAATATCAACCAAGATGATTATTCACCCATCGAATGCATTAGTGAAGAGTGTAAATCTAGATTAGAAGGCAACGACTGTGAAGTAGACTCGTGCAGTGAATATGGTTGCAACGAAGCCTTGCACCATACCAGAAAAAGACGGAGAGTTTCTGATCAGGAAACAAAGGCTGCAGTTTACTCAATTTTATCAAAACGAATCAAAGATAATTTAGAACATGAACAATACTCAGGCTGTTATTTTAGCGACTAAAATTTTGTGTTGATGTGGATTCGATTTTACCTCTTGTCGGTGCTCTGAGCAGGCAGGCTAACGACGAGATTTTGCAGCATGGAAGATGACTACATAGCTTCTCTCGTGATCAACTTGGAATCCTTGAATTTCTATAAAATCAGTCCAGCCGGTCTTCTTGTCGAGTCTATTTAAAAACAGGTATTAATTCGTGAACATAGGCTAAAAGTATTTAATAGAATGCTTTCTTTAAAGTATTAGGTTTCTGTTGTTTGTGATCACCAAATCTAAGCATTTGTTTTTTCTTGTGTTTTCTGTTATTTCTTGTGTTAACTGAATATCACGTTTATTAAATAACTCATGTTTCAATTAGCGTTTCACTTTCTCCTGTGTGTGTGTGTGTGTGTGTGCACAGGCGAAAATTCTAAGCTCCGCCCACTGTAAGACCGTGAGTCATGTTGCTATCTGTGATTCCCTGCGTGATCAGTCGATTGCAGTAAGACCGAGAGATCAGACGTGTATTCAGAAGAAAAATCAGACGTGTATTCAAATGGCTACCTTTAATATTGTTTGTACAACGTTTATGAAATGGTATTCAGCAAAGTGCCAGGATGTGGTGGATACCGAAAAACTTCCTATTCCCCCTCTCCTATGCCTCTTTTAAAACCACATTGGATTGTGTGAAGTTCCAAGATGTACAAATACTCTACGGAAGTTCTGGTGAGACCATTGAAGGCTTTCGTTGCACTGACGATGTGCTGAAGTATGCTGCAGATCTAAACTTTATAAAGTCTAAAGTAAAAGAAACAACGCGTGCAGAAGAGAAGCAGCAGGTATGGATAATGAGTCTTGCGGATGGGTGGTGTGACAAGCGGCATTACGTCATGCTACACCATGTCGATTACTCATACCCTACGACTGAAAATGTGAATCTCGTGATCATGGACAATCTTAAGTATTTTTATCACTATATTAATGTATATCATGACGAGGTTCGTAGTGAGGTTGTGGCTAGTGTCCTGCGTGAGTTTTTAACAGACTTTAGAGATGAGTATCGTTTGACGGGCAGAAAGGAAAAATATGAGCATATGTTCCTCTCAAATAGTGCGCCGGTGTGTGAAGATGTTTAGTAAAACATTATAAAATATGCCTAGTTCGTGAAAATTATCGTGAAGAACTATTTCTTTATATAATGCGCAGTTGTCGTAACGATTTAGATTATTTCAATTGCCGCTATGTTGTGTGAAGACGTGTTCACGATTGAAAAGCTCGGGTCGGTAGAAATAAACCCTCGATTGGAAAAGCGTTCTTATAAACTTGTGTTTAATAATGTAGCTAACGATGAACTCTTTGTGCGTGCTTTTGATTGTATTCTAGACGTATTTAAAGATGACTTACCATCAGGTTGTAAAGTGGGAACAAAAATAGTACTGAACGATATGAAAGCCATTCATATCGAGTACAGGTTTCTTTAGGTTTCAGTTGTTTGTGATCACCAAATCTAAGCATTTGTTTTTTCTTGTGTTTTCTGTTATTTCTTGTGTTAACTGAATATCTCGTTTATTAAATAACTCATGTTTCAATTAGCGTTTCACTTTCTCCTTTGTGTGTGCACAGGCGAAAATTCTAAGCTCCGCCCACTGTAAGACCGTGAGTCATGCTACTATCTGTGATTCCCTGAGGCAATGTACAATTTAAAGATACTTTATTATTCACACCTTGTAAATTAGCAAAGCTACCCAAGGTGATGGGAGTAGCAGCTGAAGTTTCCAAAGGATACTTCCCATACACTTTCCTCACCAGCGAGACTTTAAACTACGTAGGCCCACCACCCCCCAAACATTATTTTGACTGCATGGATGAACGTGAAGACTTTGATCGATACTACGACAGTTTTAATGAAAGTAACCCTTATAATATAGCTGATGAATGTGAGCGTTATTGCGTGAATGATGTGCGCGTGCTTAGAGTATGTTTCCAGGCCTTTAGAAGGATGTACATATCCCGTTTCAAATGCGATCCACTGCAAGTCGCAACCATCATCGCATCATTATGTTTTACGGTGTTCAAGAATAACTTCATGCCGAAAGACACCTTAGCCATTATTCACCGAAACAATCCCCGCAGTTACGGGCACAAGGCTATTTACTGGCTCATACACCTACAGCAACAGACAGGTGTATACATAAAGCACGCCCGCAACACGGGTGAAGTACCCATTAAGATTAATGGACGTGTTTTTTGGGTTGATGGGTTAAGTGAAAACCGTGTCACTGGTGTGAAGACTGTGTACTCCTTTAACGGTTGCTGGTGGCATGGATGCCCCCGTCCTGAGTGCGGAGTCACCGGAGATATCAACGGTAGGTCTCCTGCCGACTGTCTTGCATCGACCCGCGGTTCAAACTGTAGGTCTAAGGTGGTCATTACACATAATAAAAGAAAGTGGTTGGCGGATAAATGGGCCCCCTACGTGTCCTAGTGGTTAAGACGCGGGGCTGTTGATGGTTCAAACTGTAGGTCTAAGGTGGTCATTACACATAATAAAAGAAAGTGGTTGGCAGATAAATGGGCACCCTACGTGTCCTATGGGGTAATCTCTACTGAACTTCATTGCTAATAACTCTCAGTAATCGAATGACATCCCAAGTCGTACCTTTTCATTATACTGTAAATGGAATCCTTTATTTGAACAAAACTCTCGCTCTCTTTCTATATATATATATATATATATATATATATATATATATATATATATATATATATATAGTGTATGAGAGATAATTGTTATTATTACTAAATTGAGGTTATTGGATCTGGGCAAGGTGTAATAATGTAATAGACCATAATATTCTATTGAAATAATAAAAGAAAGTGGTTGGCAGATAAATGGGCACCCTACGTGTCCTAGTGGTTAAGACGCTGGGCTGTTGATGGTTCAAACTGTAGGTCTAAGGTGGTCATTACACATAATAAAAGAAAGTGGTTGGCAGATAAATGGGCACCCTACGTGCCCTAGTGGTTAAGACGCTGGGCTGTTGATGGTTCAAACTGTAGGTCTAAGGTGGTCATTCCACATAATAAAAGAAAGTGGTTGGCAGATAAATGGGCACCCTACGTGTCCTAGTGGTTAAGATGCTGGGCTGTTGACGGTTCAAACTGTGGGTCTAAGGTGGTCATTACACATAATAAAAGAAAGTGGTTGGCAGATAAATGGGCACCCTACGTGTCCTAGTGGTTAAGACGCGGGTCTGTTGATGGTTCAAACTGTAGGTCTAAGGTGGTCATTACACATAATAAAAGAAAGTGGTTGGCAGATAAATGGGCACCCTACGTGCCCTAGTGGTTAAGACGCTGGGCTGTTGATGGTTCAAACTGTAGGTCTAAGGTGGTCATTACACATAATAAAAGAAAGTGGTTGGCAGATAAATGGACACCCTACGTGTCCTAGTGGTTAAGACGCTGGGGCTGTTGATGGTTCAAACTGTAGGTCTAAGGTGGTCATTATACATAATAAAAGAAAGTGGTTGGCGGATAAATGGGTGCCCTACGTGTCCTAGTGGTTAAGACGCGGGACTGTTGATGGTTCAAACTGTAGGTCTAAGGTGGAGTGGAAAGCTTGACCTTCGTCAGAATGATTAATTCGGGCGGAAGCTAACCAAAGGTTATCCAAAGGGTATATATATATATATATATATATATATATATATATATAGGGATGAAATTCACAATAAAACGTGAAATGAATGAATGCTGAAACAAGGAGTGAGGCGAGGTTTCGCCTGATTTGACTCGTAGAAAGGTAAGATATGGCCGACCGATTTTGGCAGATTCTCGGAAATCCTTTCCTCTATCGGATTATGTTTTGGGTATTTCCAACTTTCTTCGTCTCTTTAAATTTCGTTTTTCAATTTTCTTCGCAGGGAATTGAAAAACGAAATTTAAAGAGACGAAGAAAGTTGGAAATATTTTAGAGATCTGGATTTAAAGCTTTTGTTAATGAAGAATATTAAATATACTCGTATTTATAGTAAATATTGATGTAGTCTTATGATAATACAATAACTAAAATTTTAGTTATCTCATTCACATGAGTTGGAACTCTTTATTCACGTTTGCTATTATTTATTGATTGGTGGATAATTAGTTGGGTATCCCTTATAAAAATCGTCTAACGATTTATTTATTGGGTAACTTTACTAATTCTATTAACGCGTAATGAAAGAGGCGCTTGTGTTATTTTATACGGTTGAATCTTGAATAACCATATAAATATATATATTGTGGTATTTTATATGTTTCATTAGTTTATTATATATACAAGTACATTTGGAATAACAGCCTTTATATAACTGTTACACGATTAATGGGACACATGGCGCTATCTGGAATACCTTGCGCTATCTGGCAACTCAGCCAGAATAGAGGATTATATGTTTCGTAAGTTTTCATCTCGTTTGGTGGAATTGTATCGTAAATTATTTAAATGAAGTTTCAATTAATTGGTTTTACTGCTATTTAGGGAAATTGGGAGCAAACGTTACAATAATAATAAGCTTATGTCGATATAGTTATGAATTGGAACTCTTTATTCACGTTTGCTATTATTTATTGAATGGTGGATAATTAGTTGGTAATCCTTATAAAAATTCGTTTTCTGTCTAACGAAATAGGGCAATTTTACTAATTCTATTAAAGCGTAATGAAAGAGGTGCTTGTGTTATTTTATACGGTCGAATCTTGTATAACCATATATTGTGGTATTTTATATGATTCATTAGCTTATTATATATACAAGGGAATAACAGCCGTTATATATGTGTTACACGATTAATGGGGCACATGGCGCTATCTGGAATTATGGATAACTACGTTATTTGTTTCGTTCATCAAATAACATAGTTTACCGTAAAATGAAGTTTTCTATTATGACGTTTTCGAAGGTAAACTATGTTATTTGTTTCTTTAAGTTCAATGAAGTCAAATTTGCTTCTAAACTAAAATTAAATGTTATAAAATAAATAATATATATATATATATATATATATATATATATATATATATATTGGGGGGGAAGATCTCTCGCCCGTTCTTCGACCCGAACCCGTTTCATTGTAGAAATAATAATAATAATAATGATAATTAAATCGCTACACGATTAATGGGACACATGGCGCTATCTGGCAACTCAGCCAGAATAGAGGATTATAAAAGATCGCGAAGTTGATGAAGAACCATTCCCCCCTCGGCTCCGGCCGAGTAAGGAGCTCTGCTCCTTCTATTTCATGCCCTTTGGTAAACCCCATAGTGGCCTCTTAGGTTAGGGAAACGAAAATAAATTGGGGGAGAACTCCACTCTGTCCTTCAGGTGTCTCTCTCCCTCCTTCAGCTCTCTCTCTCTCTCTCTCCTTCAGGCGCCTCTCTCTCTCCTGCATGTTTGCATCCAGCATGTGTACCCCCAGCATGTGTACATCCAGCATGTGTACCTACTGCATGTGTACTCCTGCATGTGTACATCCAGCATGTGTACCTACTGCATGTGTACCTCCAGCATGTGTACTCCTGCATGTGCACCTATCCTCTCTCCTTCAGGCGTCTCTCCCTCCTACAGGCATCTCTCTCTCTTCTTCAGGCGTCTCTCCCTCCTACAGGCGTCTCTCCCTCCTACAGGCATATCTCTCTTCTTCAGGCGTCTCTGGCTCAGCCAACTGGCTGATTGATTCAGCCAACTGGCTGATTCTGGCTGATTAGGAGTCTATAAAACAACGCCAGACCGGCTGGAAGTCTCAGTGTGCACTTGGCTCCTGCCAGGTGAACACCTCTCCTCCTCCTTTCTCTCCTCCTCCTTCTTTCTCTTGGGGGATAACGCCGCCTCCAAGTTTTTCCCCCACCCCCCTTTCCCCCACCCCCCCTTTGCAACATCCCCCCTTTGCAACAACCCCCACCCCCCTTTGCAACATTACATAATAACCTGCAACATTCCTGCACTCTCCCCTTTTGCGGCTATACTACTCTACTGCAAGCAATACAGGTATCCATGCTGGGGCTTGTACCATCATCCAAAATGCCCTTCAGAGATCACTCCTTTTTCTGGCATGCCGCCACCATATCCACGAGCTTCTTATCACTGCAGTTTTTGACATGTTTTTCTCTTCTTCGGGTCCACAAATTCCCTTATTCAATCGATTCAGAGATTGTTGGGATAACATTGATCAGCAGAATTACAAGCCCTATGAACCCAATGATCTCACCTCAGAATCTTTAGATCATTGGATCTTGAAGCACAGAGACAAGCTTATTTCTTTCATCAACCCCAAACTTCAAGAGGGCCACACTCGAGGTGACTACAGGGAATACTTAGAACTTGCACTTATCTTCCTTGGTTATCCAATGCCTAAAACAAATAAAGGCTCTGATAGCAGATTCCACTACCCAGGAGCTTACAGCAGAGCTAGATGGATGGGAAAGGGCATCTATTCCTTAAAAATTTACTTATTTAGGAACCAATTCCTTCTCACCCCTCATGAAAAACAAGCTCTGATACGAATAAACGCCTTTTCAGTGACAGTTTATCTTCAAGCAAATGATTTGGCCCTCCTCAAGATGCTACATATCTACAAGATCCAGGTTGATAAGGAAGTGGGTGCTACAGCCCTCAAAAAACTTCAGAACCATGGTTGGTACTTGAGTGAGGATCTTGTAGGATTTGGCTTTTTCTCAAACCTCGTGACTGAAGATGATAAGGTTCTAATGCTCCACAACCTTCACCACGCGCCTCCTCGAAAAGTGAGGGCAAGAAAGGTGGACCCCCGAATGTTGCAAAACCCCAATGACTTAAAGATTACCAGTTTTGTCACAACTCAAACACAAGACTTCTTCAAGTGTTTGAAAATAGAAATTCCCAAGAAACTTGAAGACATTGAGGAGCACCGTAATCGGGTCATGGCAGTCAAAGTAATCAACGACTGTGCTGAACGAGAAGTCAAACTGGCTACAGAGTTTAATGAGAAACTCACAAAGAGTGAGGAAGAGAGACAACTGGCCTTTCAAATCATTGAAAATCAGAGAAAGGAGGTCCCTCAGCCACTGAAATCCCTATATTCTTAATCAATATATGTCTTAAATAGAATTTAAGTCGCTTTGTTTTAAAACATATTTTTCGTTCAGTCTTATATTTGCTCTAATTATCCATTAATGTAAAAGAAGTGCCGTCTGAGGGGTGCCTTTTTATCATTCAAATAAAATGATATTTTGTCTATTTGTTTTTCTTCCTTTATATAAAAAAATAAAAGTGTATGCGTTTATCAAAATTCAATTTGAAAAATTACCATATAATCGTGAAACGGTCTAAATTATATATATATAAGCAAAGAACCACAGGGAAAAGGAAAAGGAAACACGAAATCCGAGCGCTTTCGTGATATATTCACATCTTCAGGGACAAGAAAGAAATTTCTTTCTTGTCCCTGAAGATATGAATATATCACGAAAGCGCTCGGATTTCGTGTTTCCTTTTCCTTTTCCCTGTGGTTCTTTGCTTATTAAAAAGATCACGTCTTGTTTTGTGATTTTATTGCATATATATATATATATATATATATATATATATAATTTATTGGACTTACACGTATGTATATTGTGCCAACTTAAAAAAATTTCCTAAATGAAATTGTTACACAGACTCTTTTTATAATAATGGTTATTGATTCAAATTGTTTTACAAATTCTTAGAAATGCAACAGTTCCTAAATAAAATTCACGTCAAACCTTCCCTGATCATCAATCACGCAGTAACTTAACCTAACCTAACCTAAATTAATCTAACCCACATTAACTTGTCGTTTTTATATGGCGTCGATGAGATGTTAATTCAGTTATTCGTACAGATTTTTTAAAATTTGCCTTTCGTAACGACCATAGACGGACCAATACCCACTTTGTCGACAAGACCAAATAATCGACACTAAAAAACTAACTCGATCTAACCCAACCTAACTTAGAGTAACCTAACTTAATCTTAACCCACAATATACTTGTCGATAGACTATCGAGTCGATCAGATGCCATAAGGCCGCCGTAGAGCATAGGTTTATATTGCCAGCATCAGTAGCTCAATGGGTAACACCGTTTCTCCGTAATTATTATAATTATTATTAATTATCATTATAATATTATTATTTTTACTATTATTATCATTATTATTATTATTATTCTAAAATAAACATTAAAATGATGTATTATTTACATGATTTAATTTAATGATTTGTGTTGAAATTTACATAAATAATAATAATAATTTTATATTAATTTATTATGCCTTACTTGCTTCCACTTTAGGCCTCACAGTTAAATATAATTTCTTTTTTTCACAATAGTTTATTTTCCATCCAAGATGAGATTAATAACATTTCGAAACGTCGGCATGTAAGTAAAATCCTCATAGCATTCGTTTTCCTAATATATATATATATATATATATATATATATATATATATATATATATATATATATATATATATATATATATATATATATACTGTATATATATATGTATATGATGCAAACCCACAGGGAAAAATAAAAATGATTCCAAGGCCTTTCGTGTATTCAGAAATACACCCTGACAAGGTGTACTTCTGAATACACGAAAGGCCTTGGAATCATTTTTCTTTTTCCCTGTGGTTTGCATCATTCATTCATTTCACGTGTTTAATTGTGAAGTTCATCATATATATATATATATATATATATACAGGGTGTTTATAAAGTCCCTATCTATTTCAGTGAAAACGTAGCAAAAAGGGTAAAATTCAATAACAATATAATAGAAGGCATACATTTAATGAATACTTAAGCATCTGATTCTAAGGGGTGGCAAGCAATGATTCCCTCCCCTGCACAGATGAAACTAATTGAGGTACAAAAAAACTGATTGTTGCATCTTTTAGACAATTTAATTCTACGTCTAAACAAAACCACTCAATAGTTGGTGTTGCCTCCTTGTGCTTGGCGGACGGCTTCAAGTCGGCAAGGATAGGAGGTGAGGAGAGACTCGAAAAGGTCAGTGTCGTACTCAAGATTTCGGAGGATTGTTTCGATGTGCTGCTCCATGGTCCGGCGGCAGAATCGGGTGGCTGGTGGTTCAGCAAGCATCAGGGATTCCACTCGGTCTTTCAGGATGGATCCTGAACGATTTTGCCGCCAGACCATGGAGCAGCACATCGAAACAATCCTCCGAAATCTTGAGTACGACACTGACCTTTTCGAGTCTCTCCTCACCTCCTATTCTTGCCGAATTGAAGCCGTCCGCCAAGCACAAGGAGGCAACACCAACTATTGAGTGGTTTTGTTTAGACGTAGAATTAAATTGTCTAAAAGATGCAACAATCAGTTTTTTGTACCTCTATTAGTTTCATCTGTGCAGGGGGGGGGGGGAATCATTGTTTGCCACCGTGTACATGAGCACTATCAGTATCTCTACAGAGTTCGAATCTGTCAGCAGCATTGCGGAACACATTTCGGAGCATGACAGGGGTTATTTTTGTAACTGCTGTTACGATACGAGTATGTAAGTGTCCCAGCTTCATTCAGGTGGCATTTTAAACACCGTCGTCTTTCAACAAGATGGGGCACCTTGTCATTATGCAAACATTGTTCGGGAGTACCTAAATGAACGATTTCCAAATCAGTGGATCGGACGTGGAGGCAACAGGCCCTGAGCGGCTCGATCTCCTGACCTAACGCCCTTGGATTTCTTTGCATGGGGCTTTAGGCCTGTTCAAAAATCAACTTTTTCTTATTTTCATAGGTTTCTGTACATTTTCCCATGCTTTTTGACCTGAAAAGGCCGAAAATCACAACTATTTTGACCTAGGATGTAGGGAAGCATTGCCGCGTGGAGCTTTAAATTTTCTGCCTTGAAATCGGCCAAAGCGCCAATTCCGGGGTCCCTTGAATTATGTTTTGCACTTTAACTTTTGATCTAAACAAGATAGAGCAACAAATTAGGTATCAAATGAAAGAGCATAAAATTAATAAATAATAATAATAATAATAATAATAATAATAATAAATAAATAATAATTAATAATAATAATAATAATAATAATAATTATCTATCATTTTTCAGGAACAACAGAAACTCAATCAGAATCTAGAAAACCATCTACAAGTTACAACTTCACAATGGCATTAAGCAAGGAGCTGAGGGAGCTCCGTGGGCGCACAGTTGATATCTCAGAACCTCCACGTACTGTCCACAGGCAGGTGTCAACTGGGCCATCTACCAGATCTCTCACTGAAACTTTCCTGGTTGGATACCCTTCAGCTTTTATCAGTGGTTCCCAGCTTCCCACCAACAGACAGGCGTTCCAGTATTTCCTTAATCTTCAGAATTTACCGGAAAATGCAGGGAGGCCCATGGTTCAAGACCTTGCACATGAAACAGTTGAATCTATCATCCCATTCTGGCAGATGGCTAGGATCAAGACAATGACCAAGTACAACGCAATGAAGCTCTTCATGAAACTACATGAAAAACATCGTGCTCTGGTGAAAAGCAAAGGAAGAGCAAGTAACCCTGGAGGAAAAAGAGGAGCATTTGTGCTGGAATTAGACAGCCTGTTCGATATAGGAGCTCCAGATGCAATCCAGGAAATACAGAACAACAGACTGTTATCCAGAGAGAAGAAAGATGAGGATATCAGGTTCTACGAAGACCAAAAGACTGAGAGGAAAGGTCATATGTCTGGTCATGACAAGATTTTTGAGACAAGATCCTGCAGCAAGCAGCGAGGAATGAAAGACTGCAGCATAGACAAGAACAAGGTAAAACTAATTACTTTGAACGTTACAAAAGTTTTAAGTTTTACTCCATTGCGATATTTAGCATGTACTTAACAATTACTGTCTTAACATGTTGTACTATTTTACAGCTGCAGCAGAAAAGAGGCAGTTGTTCATGTGGATGACATTACCTGGGGTGACTCAACTGACAACGACGCTAACACAGAGGACATGGATTACCATCAGCCTCGTCCTGGATGTTCTCACCATCAAGACACTGTGACTAGTGTGACTTTGACGTTTCCAAGGAAGGTCATGGAATGTGATGTCATCTGCAATACAGCTGATCGTCTTGGTTTATCAGACAATCAAGTTACTGCCATGGTTTCTGCCACCTTGAAAGCTGGAGGGGCTGATCTGGATAACTTCGTCATCTCAACCTCAACAACACGTCGCAACAGAATGCTGTCCAGGTATAATATCAGCCAGAGTCACATGTCCAAGTTTTGTGAAAACCCCCCACAGTACGCTGCCTTACACTGGGATGGAAAGTTGCTCAAAGATGTCTTGGGCAGTGAACCTGGAAGTACCTCAGAGACTTTAGCTGTGCTAGTGTCTGGTCCACCACCATACACTGAAGGAAAGTTATTGGGAGTACCTGTCATCGACAATTCTTCTGGCACAGCTCAGGCTGAGGCTTCAATGGATTTACTGGAGACATGGGAACTTACGGATAATGTTACTGCCCTTGTTTTTGACACTACATCCAGTAACAGTGGAGTTCACAGAGGAGCTGCCAAACTGCTAGAGAAAATGCTGAACAAAAAGGTTTATCTGGCCTGTCGACATCACATCCTGGAAATCCTAGTAGGAGCAGTTTGGGAGAAGCTGTTTGGGAAGGTGAAGGGGCCAGATAATCCCTGGTTTGAGCATCTGAAGGATGTTTGGACGGACTTGTCCAAGGAAAACCCAAAGATGCTGGCTATCAACAGCAAATGGCTGAAGGAAAAGAAGAAGAACAGTGAAGAAATACTCCAAGACATTCTAACAGCAGAAAGGCTTCCAAGAGCCGACTACAGGGAAATGGCTGAACTGACAGTCATTGTTCTTGGAGGAACGCCTCCTCGAGGTATTCACTGGAGTCGGCCAGGCGCCATTCATCAGGCCAGATGGATGGCCAGAAACCTGTACTCCATGAAAATGCTGATGTTTGCAGATCAACTTGAGTACGACGAAGACACTGTATCAAAGCTGGAAAGACTCAACACCTTCCTTGCGCTGTTCTACACTCCTGTATGGATGATGTCAATGTCTGCTGCAGATGCTCCCGTGAATGATCTAAGTCTAATCCAGGACATGTTGAAGTACAAGAAAACTGACCCAGAGCTTGCTGATGCAGTACTTAATAAGATGGAAAACCACAAATGGTACCTGACGCAGGAAGTCGTGCCATTTGCCCTGTTCAGCAGTAGATTGAGTGACACATTGAAGCACAACATTGCTGCCCAGTACATGCCACTGAGAAGCCAGACAGCTTCAGAACAGGCAAGCCTCTATTCCAGAGAGTCACAGCTAAGACCACCCTGGTTGATCTCATTGGCCCAGAATCACATTTCCTGCTGGACACACTGAACATTGGATCCGAGTGGCTTCTGGAACCTGTCACGTCTGGCCACAGAATGAGGACTACACAAAAGCGTTGGACTATGTTAAGAATCTGAAAGCGGTGAATGACATTGCTGAACGTGGTGTCAAGATGATGAGCGACTTTGCAAATGTCATAACAACAGATGCCAAGCAAGGGACTATCTCCTTCAAGCTGTGGAGTTCAACAGACGCCGTTTTGACAGCTTCAAGAAACAAACTCTCAAACTGACTGTGTAAATGTCATTATGAAATTAATCATCATGTAATGCTTTCACTTCTTGATCGATTAGACTTGTGACAAAATGTTAATCTCAAATTTGTGTCATGAATAAGGCGCCTTGTCTGCCTTGAGTGTGAGAAAACGAATTTTGTGATATTTCTGAAATCTTTGTATGTACCAATGTGCCATTTCTTGTTCCAAGACTATCATAATTGTATAAGTTAGAAAGAGGATTAAAAACACTTTAATTTGGTGCCTATTTTGTTGCTCTATCTTGTTTAGATAAAAAGTTATAGTGCAAAACATGATTCAAGGGACCCCGGAACTGGTGCTTTTGGCCGATTTCAAGGCAGAAAACTTAAAGCTCCATGCGGCAATGGTTCCCAACAACCTAGGTCAAAATGGTTGTGATTTTCGGCCTTTTTAGGTCAAAAAGCATGGGAAAAAGTACAGAAACCTATGAAAATAAGAAAAAGTTGATTTTTGAACAGGGCTAATGGGGCTTTATCAAATCAAACGTCTATCAAATGAGGGTTACAGATCTGCAAGATTTACTTGCTCGTATCGTAACAGCAGTTACAAAAATAACCCCTCTCATGCTCCAAAATGTGTTCCGTAATGCTACTGACAGATTCGAACTCTGTAGAGATACTGATGGTGCTCATGTAGAATCATATGCTTAAGTATTCATTAAATGTATGCCTTCTATATTGTTATTGAATTTTACCATTTTTACTATGTTTTCACTGAAATAGATAGAGACTTTATAAACACCCTGTGTGTATATATATATATATATAATATATATATATATATTATATATATATATATATATACTGTGTGTGTGTGTGTGATATATATATACACTGTATATGTATATTTAAAAGTAGCGAAACAAAGTACAGCAGCAGTCAATAAAGCGAACAAAGTGTTAGGTTTTATAGCTCGAAATTTTGAGTACAAATCGCGCGATATTATAGTTCCTCTTTATAAATCATTAGTTAGACCCCATTTGGAGTACGCGGTCCAATTTTGGAATCCGCATATGCGCAAAGATATAGACAAAATCGAAAGAGTTCAAAGACGAGCAACTATGATGATTCCGTCTCTTAGGTCAAAGTCGTACGAGGATAGGCTTAAAGAGTTAAAATTGACTACACTCGAGACTAGGAGGTTAAGGGGTGATCTAATCCAGGTTTTCAAAATTATGAATGGGTTTGATAACGTAGATAGAGATAGCTTTTTCGAAATATCTCAATATAATAGGACTAGAAATAACGGGTGTAAGTTGACAAGTAGAAGGTTCGATAGACATCGGGCGGTTGATGTAGTGTATTTAGATTTTCAAAAAGCGTTTGACACCGTGCCGCACAAAAGACTGATTGAAAAAACTAAGGCTCATGGAATCAGGGGTGTAGTAATAAATTGGCTAGAAGAATGGTTGCGAGGCAGGAAACAGAGGGTGGTCGTTGATGGAGCGGAGTCGTGTTGGGCTAATGTAGCGAGTGGCGTTCCTCAGGTTCTGTATTGGGCCCTTGCTTTTTCTATTATATATTAACGATTTAGATGTCGGCCTAGTCAGTACAGTTTCAAAGTTGCGGATGAAACGAAGCTGGGTGGTAGGGCGATTAATGACAAAGATAGAGGTGAATTCAGGAAGATCTGAATAAAATCGTTGATTGGTCAGTCACATGGCAAATGAGATTTAACTGGATAAGTGCAAAATTATGCATATAGGTTCGCGAACGGTAATTTTGCGTATTATAGTATGTCAGGGAAAGATTTAACAAGCGTAGAGCAGGAAAAGATTTAGGAGTTATAGTCACTGGTGATTTAAAAGTAGTGAAACAAAGTACAGCGGCGTCAATAAGGCGAACAAAGTGTTAGGTTTTATAGCTCGAATTTTGAGTAAAAATCGCGCGATATTATAGTCCCGCTTTATAAATCATTAGTTAGACCCCATTTGGAGTACGCGGTCCAATTTTGGAATCCGCATATGCGCAAAGATATAGACAAAATCGAAAGAGTTCAAAGACGAGCAACTAAGATGATTCCGTCTCTTAGGTCAAAGTCGTACGAGGATAGGCTTAAAGAGTTAAAATTGACTACACTCGAGACTAGGAGGTTAAGGGGTGATCTAATCCAGGTTTTCAAAATTATGAATGGGTTTGATAACGTAGATAGAGATAGCTTTTTCGAAATATCTCAATATAATAGGACTAGAAAATAACGGGTGTAAGTGACAAGTAGAAGGTTCGAGACAGCAGTTGCGAAAAACTTTTTTACGCATAGAATAGTAAATAGCTGGAATAGTTTTCCGGTAGAAGTAATTAGTAGCACGTCATAAACATGTTAAGAATCGATTGGACGCGCATGTTGATAGAAAGGGTATAGTTTAAGGTAGTAAAATTAAGGCTTTGTGGGGATAGATCCCACAGCTCAACACAAGTGTTGTGGGATATAGGGAGGCAGCGTCTTGGGTTAGGGGATACTCTCTGTCCTACACACCCATTTAAAGAGATTCCTCTGCCGAGCGGTGCCCCCCATAGTACTGTGAGGTATTGAAAAACTCATGATCTTCACTTGCCCCACAAACACCTTTAATGGGAGACCCATAATGGGTGCACACACATTTCTACATTACGTACAGTCTTTACAGCCACACCTACACTTTTCTCGTAAGTGTATATATTGTAATGTATAATGGTTGTAAATTTGACTTGGTCCGCAATCGATATGAACCGTGACTTGATGGATACCGTAATGAAATTGACTGGATTCTTTGGATCTGATATATTTGCATGTCCGTTATAAATAGATATAGAAGTAACATATTGTGGATAGTAGTCTATTATGACTTGCTCCTCGGACGGAGAGATTTCTATCTTTAGTTTTAAACCGATAATTAATTATTTTTAAATTGATAATGTATATGGTTGTAAATTTTGACTTGGTCCGCAATCGATATGGACCGTGACTTGATGGATACCGTAATGAAATTGACTGGATTCTTTGGATCTGATATATTTGCATGTCCGTTATTAAATGGATATAGAATGTAACATATTTGTGGATACTAGTCTATTATGACTTGCTCCTCTGGACGGAGAGATTCTATCTTTAGTTTAAACCGATAATTAATTATTTTTAAATTGATAATTATTTAGTTTCGTAAAATTGGTCGTTGCCAATTTACCGGCAGTTTTAAATAAGTTTCTTATGTTCTTGTGGTTCGGAACCACGTAAATTGTAGGTCCCCTCGCCACCACGGAGGACATACACAAT
>JAJOZX010002127.1:695000-696217 GCA_023014485.1 Bathynomus jamesi | reverse complement strand
CCTGGTGAATATATATATTCCTATTCACCTTTTTGTATTTTAAATGGGAAGTTAAAGTCTCCGCAGATCATTATATGGGGGATGGAGGGCTTATGGCCTTTATTAGCTTTCTAATGTCATCAATGGCCTCCGAGAATTTTTCGGTTGGGATGCTTGGAGGTCTATAGATGACTAATACTATCAAGTTTAGTTTTTCTATTTTCACTGCTAGGAGTTCCACATAGCTGTTTGATTTACTTATTATCATCTCTGTCATATGACCTTCCTGTACATATATAGCACAGCAACCTTTACGTCTCGTCGTTCTATCCGCTCTTAGTAAGTTGAAGCCCTCTATATTTATCTCTTTCTTATCAATACAATGTTCGCAGTTTTCACAGTATATATATATATATATATAATGTGTATATATATATATATATATATATTATATATATATATATATATATATATATTTATATATATATATATACTGTATATATATATATTGTATATATATATATATAGTGCATATATATATATATATATATATATATATATATATATATATATATATATATATATATATAGTGCATATATTATATATATATATATATATCTATAACCCCTGTTCCCCCCTTTTTATGGCCCCGAGTCGGTTCGGAATCGACGGGGGGTTCTGGTTAGGAGGCTGCAACGGATATTTCTTCTATAACATTCTATAATTCTTTTCGGTCGCCTTAAATGGTGGGTCGCCACTCTGTTAAACCCTTGGCTACAGACTCGCCAGACTGTTATGCCAATATCTTCTATGGTGCTTGGATTGTCTCTTTCTCTCGCTTATGGGTCGAGAATTATTAATTCTTCTCTTGCTATAATACTCTGATACTTTCTCTTATACTAAAATTATCGACATTTCTGACTAAGTTCTGAAGAGAGCACGGCTCGAAGGGAAAAATAAAAACTTCTTTTACTTTGGTTTACTTCTTAAAAATATACAGGTACTGCTCTGAATTTACAGGGGTAGAGGTTCGACCTCTTTCGACCATGGCTCAGGCCGGAAGCTAAAAATATTAAGGCAAGGGGCCTCTGCCCCCTCCTAATGAGGTGCTAATATGAAGTCTAATGCAGAAGTGCAATGAAGAAGTGCTCTGATGAAGTCTAATGCCGAAGTGAAAGAAGTTTTTATTTTTCCCTGCCAGGATGAACACATAGAAGAAGGAAGATAACAAGACTGG
>JAJOZX010002127.1:665000-692500 GCA_023014485.1 Bathynomus jamesi | reverse complement strand
TTGTGCATGTCCTCCCTGGTGGCGGAGGGGACCTACAATTTTACGTGGCTTCCGAACCACAAAGAACATAAGAACATAAGAAATTTTTATAGTTTGCACACTAGGGGCCACTTCGGCCCATCGATGTGGCTGAGGTGGCTACACTATGTAAAAACTGCTTGTACATTGGCAACAACCAATTTTTATAAAACTAAGTAATTATCAATTTAAAACTAATTAATTATCAATTTTAAACTAAAGATAGAATCTCTGGATCCAGAGGATCAAAGTTATAATAGACTCCCCACAAATATGTTACACTATATATCTATTTATAACTGACATGGAAATATATCAGAACCCAAGAATCCAGTCACTTTCATTACGGTATCCATCAATATCAGTACCGTGCCAAAAAAAAATAAGCCACGGTCCCTATCAATAGCGGACCAAGTCACAATTTCCAACCATATACATTACAATATATATACTTAGTAAGAAAATTATAGGTATAAAGATTTAAAATTGACTACACTCGAAACTAGCAGAGAAAGGGGTGATCTAATCCAGTTTTTCAAAATTATGAATGTGTTCGATAACGTAGACAACGATAGCTTTTTCCAAATATCTTAATATAATAGGACTAGAAATAACGGGTGTAAGTTGACAAGTAGAAGGTTCGAAACAGCAGTTGCGAAAAACTTTTTTACGCATAGAATAATAAAAAGCTGGAATAGTTTGCCGGTAGAAGTAATTATTAGCACGTCTATAAACATGTTTAAAAATCGATTACACGCTTATGTTGATAGATTGGATGTAGTTTAAGGTAGTGAAATTAAGGGTTGAATAAGATAGATTTTGATTCTCTTTTGATTAAAAATCACAATAACCAGACTAGAAGTCATAGTATGAAATTATTTAAGCCAAGACGTAGAACAAACTTAAGAAACATAGTTTTACAAGTGTTGTGCGATATAGGGAGGCAGCATCTTGGGTTAGGGGATACTCTCTGTCCTTACACTCCCCATTTAAAGAGATTCCTCTGCCGAGCGGTGCCCCCCTTAGTACTGTGAGGTATTGAAAAACTCATGATCTTCACTTTCCCCACAAGCACCTTCAAATTGGAGACCCATAATGGGTGCACACACATTTCTACATTACTGTACAGTCTTTACAGCCACACCTACACTTTTCCTCCTAAGTATATATATTGTAATGTATATAGATGTATATTGTGACTTGGTCCGCAATTGATATGGACCGTGACTTATTTTTGGTTGGCAAGGACTGGTATTGATGGATACCGTAATGAAATTGACTGGATTCTTTGGATCTGATATATTTGCATGTCGGTTATAAATAGCTATAGAGTGTAACATATTTGTGGATAGTCTATTATGACTTGATCCTCTGGATCCAGTTTCAAATTGATGATTAATTAGCCCTAAATTGATAATTCTTTAGTTTTGTAAAAATTGGTTGTTGGCAATGTACAGGCAGCTTTTACATAGTGGAGCCACCTCGATGGGCCGAACTGGCCCTTAGTGTACCCACTATAAAAATTTCATATGTTCTTATGTTCTTTTTGGTTCGGAACCCACGTAAAATTGTCGGTCCCCTCCGCCACCACGAAGGACACGCACAATACCCAATTACGAACAGAGTTAGGTAGACCAGCCATGAGTGGATCCTAGGGTCTTTGTTGGTCTGAAACATTATAACATTATTATATATATATATACTCTATGTTTGTGTGTATATATATCTATATATATATACATATATGCAGTATATATATATATACACTGTATATGTATATTATATATATATATATATATATACAGTGTGTATATATATATATATATATATATATATATATATATGTATGTATATATACTTTATATGTATGTACAGTATATATTATATATATACAGTATATATACACACATATATACACTGTATATGTATGTATATATAAATGTAAAAATGAACAATGAATAATCAATATTCATTTTTACATGAGAACCGAATTCGCTTAACGCGAGTTTGCATAGAATTTTTATTTGTTGCTTTCTATTTTTGTTTCAGTGTCACAACCACATCGACCTACGATTTCTATGGTTTGGTCGTGTCCATATTTCCATTTTTATTTTTTATAGAATTTGTTGTAGTTGATTGTCGTTGTCTTGCATCTCACCCTCGTCCCTAGATTATGCATACACTTTGCATATAACAGGATTGGAACCCGTAGTTGTACTTCTTAGTCCTTAATACTCACTCTTTGTCTCTAATTCGTTTCTTTTAAATCCCACCAAAAATGACATAACTATCAACGTCATAGAATAACTTAAATTTCCTTCACGGTTTCCATACCTTGAACACTGAATCACTTGTTTAGTAATTGGACATCTTCCGTTTTCAATGTATGGTAAATTCTTTTATATAAAAAACTTCATTCTCTATACGTCATTATTTATTTGTGATATTATGCAGAACCCCAGTCGATTCGAACCACCCCAAGGCCATAGACGGAGGGATTATAACAAGTGGCGACCCTGCCAGGATCTTAACAATCTGGCGAAGAAGAAGGATAGAAGAAGAGGATTATAACATTGGCGACCCTTTAACCAGGATAAGAAACTGACGACCCCTGCATCCAGGATTCTTCCAGTCTTCCGGAACCCCCGTCAATTCGAGACGACCCAAGCACCATAGAAGATATTGGTATAACATTGGCGACCCTGTAGCCAGGATCTTAACAATCTGGCGAAGAAGAAGGATAGAAGGATAGAAGAAGAGGATTATAACATTGGCGACCCTTTAACCAGGATAAGAAACTGACGACCCCTGCATCCAGGATTCTTCCAGTCTTCCGGAACCCCCGTCGATTCGAGACGACCCAAGCACCATAGAAAATATTGGTATAACATTGGCGACCCTGTAGCCAGGATCTTAACAATCTGGCGAAGAAGAAGGATAGAAGAATAGAAGAAGAGGATTATAACATTGGCGATCCTTTAACCATGATAAGAAACTGACGACCCCTGCATCCAGGATTCTTCCAGTCTTCCAGAACCCCCGTCGATTCGAGACGACCAAGCACCATAACCCAAGCACCATAGAAGATATTGGTATAACATTGGCGATCCTGTAGCCAGGATCTTAACAATCTGGCGAAGAAGAAGGATAGAAGAAGGGGATTATAACATTGGCGATCCTTTAACCAGGATAAGAAACTGACGACCCCTGCATCCAGGATTCTTCCGGTCTTCCAGACCCTGGAAATCGAAGCAACCATAAGCACAGCGAAGAAGGATTTTAACAAGAGGATTTTAACAAGTGGCCACTCTTTGGCCAGGATAGAAATTACCCTGCATCAGGATAAAACAAGTTGACCGGCGTGTCACGACTTCCAGTTAGTAACATCCACCCTTGAACCGGTGTGTAACGACTCCAAGTTCTCCACGCCCAGTTTTCATCCAAGAACAAGTAGCCAGCAAGACGTCTTCAGGACACGTCTCTAAGGATTTCGCCGTAGAAAATTTTGTTAGGTACAGAGTTTGTTGTTTTAAGTAATTTGTAAACATTTGAAAAGTCAGTATTATTAAGTTAATAATGAGTGTCAAGTCAGAATTTACAAGAAACAGTGAACATTCCATACACCAGTGATACATTTTTTAGTGAAACAGTTAAAAGTCACAGAGTTAAAAGTCACAGAGTTAAAAGTCACAGAGTTAATTGTCACAGAGTTAATTGTCACAGAGTTAATTGTCACAGAGTTAATTGTCACAGAGTTAATCGTCACAGAGTTATTTTCACTATTATAGTTAGTATAGAATAATTTTATTTTATGTACCAAACATAATAGTACCGTACCTTCGCGTACATTCGAGTGAAATGTTTACATTTTTTATTTTTGTTTACAATTTTTTCAAATTATTGAATTGAATTGACTTGCAAATTAAGAAAGAGAGACTTTATAGAGAGTTTATAGAGTTACTTGAAGTAGTTTCAAGTTCCAGTTTCAGTTTTCAGTTTTAGTCGGTTGCATCAAGAGGGACAACCGCTCCAGAGAATAATAGACTTCACTTGATAGCCGTTCAAGTGCAGTCATTTTCAGTTTTCAGACAGTTTCAGTTGGTTATAACCAAGAGGGACAACGAAACCCGAGATTAATAGTCTTCACTTGATAGCAGTTCAAGTGCAAGTCAATTTCATTTTCAGTAGACTCCACTTGATAGAGTTCAAGTGCAGTCAATTTCAGTCAGTTCAGTTTGAAGATACTTGATAGAGTTCAAGTCAGAAGTTTCAGTTTCATGATACTTGATAGAGTTCAAGTCAGAAGTTTCAGTTTCAAGTTGCAAGTCAGATTCAAGTTGTTAGTTAGTTCCAAGTTAGTCAGTTCCAAGTTAGTCAGTTCCAAGTTAATCAGCTCCAAGTTAATCAGCTCCAAGTTAATCAGCTCCAAGTTAATCAGTTCCAAGTCAGTCAGATTCAAGTCAGTCAGATTCAAGTCAGTCAGTTCCAAGTCAGTCAGTTCCAAGTCAGTCAGATTCAAGTCAGTCAGATTCAAGTCAGTCAGATTCAAGTCAGTCAGATTCAAGTCAGTTTCGAAGTTTCAGTCAGTTTCGAAGTTTCAGTCAGTTTTGAAGTTTCAGTCAGTTTTGAAGTTTCAGTCAGTTTTATTTAAATTTAGTATTATTTAAATTTAGTTTTATTTAAAGTCAGTTTTGAAGTCCCAAGTCAGTTTTGAAGTCCCAAGTCAGTTTTGAAGTCCCAAGTCAGTTTTGAAGTCCCAAGTCATTTCAATGCAATCAATTGAATTCAACTTTTTTTTAGTTGTTTAAGAGAAATTAGTTTAAGAGAATGTAATTTAAAATAATTTAAGTCAACCTCCCTTTTTGTAAAAGAGAATGTAATTTAAGATAATTTAAGTCAACCTTCCTTTTTGTAAAAGATAATTTAATTCAACCTGAATTGGCAGGTTGTCTTTAATTTAACCTTTTTTTTTTGTAAGAAGGAAATTGACCGATTTGTTTTTCTTTTCGTGCCACTGTTGCGTATACTGTATAAATATATAGGTAAAATGACATATTTTATTGTTTGCAACCAAAACCGTTTTTACAAATGTTTGTAACGAGTTTTATAATTATTGTGATTATATGATGACAGTAATAGTGAAATAATTAATCGATCATGTACCTAATTTATCCTGCTCTGTACGGTCGGGAAATTTACCCGTATGACCACACATACCCTAAATTTCAGATGTTTTTTATTTTTTTTGTAATTTACTTTTAATTAAACTTCTACACAATAAAACATGTATTTATCTATATGCAAACAAGTTTTCAGACTAAAATATCAAATAATTCAAATTCTATCAACATTTAACGAAAGAGTATGATTTTTCTACTTAACGTGCAAAAGTTATTATACCTTTTTAATATTCTTTTTCATATAAAAAAATTTTTATGTAAAATTTACCTGAAATTATTAAAAAAATTGTTCGAAATGCTTTCCTTCCATTTCAATAACTTTTTTAATTCTAGGCCGAAATTCATCTATGGCTCGATTTACTTTTATTTTTAAGTATATTATATGTTTAGTTCATTAAAATGCATAATTGATTTCTATTTTTAATTTGTATTCTTAAGTTTCTTAATTCAATTATCGTACCGATACTTCTGGTTAATGTTAATGGTTATATAGTTCATATATAGCTAGGAATGTTACTAGTAGAATTTAATTCCATCTTCAAAATTTAATTTTTAATACCGCTAGATTTACTTTCATTAATTGTAAGTTCTTTTAAATGTGCATTTATTTTAATTACCTTAATACGCGCAACTGATTAATTACATAAAATCGATAATTCCGATTGAATTTTATTACTTTTGACACATATTCGAATTCATTAAAACTTATACGCATACACCATCATTAATACTACCTGTAATTAGATTTTAATAATAATCGACCTTGAACTTAAAGGATTTTATAATAATAATAATAATAATAATAATAATAATAATAACACCGGTCTGCATGAAAATCGATTTCTTTATTTTGAGTTGTGATTCTGAAGCAGTTCGCTGCGCTGAATTAAAAAATGCTACCAGTTTTTTTCTATCACCCACAGTTTTAAAGTTATTAGCAAAACAATTTTGGGGCGTTTTGTAATTTTTTACCTTTTTATCTTTAATTAATTGTTTTTTCATATTTTTCAGATAGATAATTCTAACATTACGTCTTTAAAATTTTAATAACGGCTTCTAGAGGATGTACCCATAGTCCAGACATATTTTGTTATATTTGTGGTCGGTATGTTGTAAAACAAAGGACAAATGTAACGACCTTCATTAAGAGAGCTTATCATGCTTATTTTGGAATTAAATTAGGAAATCAAGACAAAAGTTGGGCTCCACTCAAGGTTTGTCTTACGTGTGTTGCGGCACTAAGGAATTGGAGCAAAGGTAAAAAGAAAAGTTTGCCATTTGGGATCCCTATGGTATGGCGCGAGCCTAGAAACCATACCGACGACTGCTACTTCTGTTCTTGCAATGTTAAAGGTTATAATGCAAAGAATAAAGAGAGCCTTCAATACCCAAGTCTTCCATCTGCAATAAGGCCGGTACCCATTGGTCCAGAAGTTCCTATTCGCCGCCCACCCGAAAGTCTGGATCAATACAATTCAGATTCTGATTCAGCTTCAAATCCAGACAATGATGATGTTTATGAACAGCCAACAGCTGACCGAGATCCTCCTAAACCATTAACCCAAGCCGAACTAAATGACTTAGTCTGGGATTTGAATCTGCCTAAGGACTCTGCAGAACTTTTGGGGGTCTAGATTGCAGGAAAACAATTTATTGGCATCCGACACATACTTCGCTTGGTACAGAAATCGTGAGAAAGACTTCGTGCCTTTTTTCGAAGAAGATGGTCCCTTGGTATTTTGCAAGGACATCACAGGATTAGTGTGCAAGCTAGGCATCGAATACCAAACCAGTGACTGGAGGTTGTTTATAGATTCCTCTAAAACCAGTCTAAAAGGAGTGTTACTGCACAACGGTAACAAATATGCATCAATCCCAGTGGCCCATTCTACTCATTTAAAAGAGACCTATGATAACATGAAACTGCTTCTGGAAAAAATTCAGTATCAAAATCACAGATGGATATTGTGTGGGGATCTCAAAGTCCTTTGCATGTTACTTGGGCAGCAATCAGGATACACTAAGATGCCATGTTTCATCTGCGAATGGGATAGTCGAGCACGTGACCAGCACTGGAAGAGGAAAACTTGGCTCCTAGAGAGAATCTTACCCAGGATCAAAGAACATTTTACATGAACATCTAGTTGAACCAAATAAAATCCTCCTACCACCCTTGCACATTAAGTTAGGCTTGATGAAGCAGTATGTCAAAGCATTGAATAGAGAAGGTGAGTGTTTCAAGTACATTTGTTCAAAATATCGAAAGATTAGCTACGAGAAAATAAAGGAAGGTGTTTTTATAGGTCCTCAGATTAGAAAGTTATTGACAGACGATCATTTCCTGAACACAATGACCAATAAAGAAAAAGAAGCATGGCTTGGTTTCAAAGATGTTGTTGAAAACTTCTTGGGAAACTACAAAAGCCAAAATTATGAAAGACTGGTGGAAAATATGCTTAAAAAGTTTTGCGCCTTAGGCTGCAACATGAGCCTGAAAGTTCACTTCTTATTTTCGCATCTTGACCGTTTTCCCGAAAATCTCGGAGATGTCAGTGAAAAGCAAGGGGAACGATTTCACCAGGACATCAAAACCATGGAAAGAAGATATCAAGGAAGATGGCATACAAATATGATGGCGGATTACTGCTGGTGTCTGCAACGAGATCAGCCTAGCGCACAGCATAGGAAAACATCAAAGAAGCACCGGTTTAGTCGTCATTAGTCAGATCTACCTTCGTAGTCTTAAGACTTTGGAATAAGTCCTGAAATATGAAAATAAAAACCCACTCTAATAGACAGAGTTTATTTCCACGACAGTTTCGACGCCCACTGGCATCCTCCTCGGGTGGATACAGAAACACGAATGAACCAAAACAAGAGGGAATGTACTTAATGTACTTAATGAAAATGCCCTTCCGGTGTCGGGAGAATGGGATCTAACCTAGGTGCGAATTTCTTAACGGTCGGTCCCTGGTCTGTTTTTCCCTCTTGTTTTGGTTCATTCGTGTTCCTGTATCCACCCGAGGAGGATGCCAGTGGGCGTCGAAACTGTCGTGGAAATAAACTCTGTCTATTAGAGTGGGTTTTTATTTTCATATTTTGACAAGTGAAGTTTTTTGCATTTAAGTCCTGAAATGTTTGCAAGTAAAGAAGGTAAATATATTTTGTTTCTTTCAGTTATTTTTTTATTCTTTCATAAACAAGCAATATGCTTGTCCAAGAGCTAGGAGCTATTTAATTCTGCTTTATTTAGGTTTTACTTTATCACCTAAAGATTTCGTGCTACAAGGGGTGTTGTAATACCTCATCTGTCCCCAAATGTTAACCACCCATTGATGGGAGAGGAGAGAGTATTTTGCTGGGAACGGGACTGGTTGTTATATATATTTACCCTACATTATTATGTAAGCGTTACTGTAGTCTATAACAACAAAATTTATGGTTTAGCATGTGCGCAATCCAATGTTGGTCTCGATAAGATGGTTCACATTTGGGGATAAATGGGGGATTTATGACACACCCTGTAGTAAGAAAACCATACGTGATAGGGAAAAACTAACTATAATTTTGAGATCAGCGCACTCAAATTATATAGAATCACCAACTAGTTTGTAAAAATCGATCGACAAGTTTTCAAATGTGTCCTGGTGTAATTGACTTAAACATAAAAGATTTTATAACCCTAAACCTATCTTAAATTATTATACATTATTTTTAAACTTTGTTAATTCAAAAACCTTCCAAATCCCTACATATAGGGACGCATGTAAACTTCTTCAAATGTGTACGTTTCTCCACAAACATTACGTACAAAAATAGTAAAAAAAAAAAAAAAAAATCATCTGCGGATACTGATTACACTTTTACCCATTTCGACATATCACTAACCACCACACTGTACCTAGTACACACAAATAAACATAGACCACAGGTCTATACATCATCCATTACGTAATTCGATTTTCACCTATAATAGTGAAAAAACTAGTTTATAGATTGTACGATCATGGTAACTTTGAAAATTCCTGAACTTTAAAATTTATATTTTTCCCTTTTACCCACTATTCATTATGTATGTAATTTTTCCCACAGAAAATAAATTTTTTTAAAAAATTAAACAGAATTAAAATTTTGTTGAAAATTTAAAACTATCATTGATTGTTTAAATCAAAGGGTTGTCTAAAATTAGATTTGATTTTCTATTTACTCTGCATTGTACCCAACCACCCGAACTCACTTGTTCTGTATAAAATTTGTAATGTAAAAGAAAAATTCGTCATCATCTAACTTGAATACGTTAGGATGTTATCTTTATGTTATTGTATTGTATTAATTGTACCCTATTATATTATTGTATACATATCATTTTAAAGGGGAGAGCAATGCAAAAATGAACAATGAATAATCAATATTCAATTTTAAATGAGAACCAAAGTCGCTTAACGCGAGTTTGGGGAGAATTTTTATTTGTTGCTTTCTATTTTTGTTTCAGTGTCACAACCATGCGATCTACCATTTCTATGGTTTGGTCGTGACCATATTTCCATTTTTATTTGTTACAGAATTTGTTATAGTTGATTGTGGTTGTCTTGCATCGCACCCTCGTCCCTAGATTATGCATACACTTTGCATATAACAGGATTGGAACCCGTAGTTGCACTTCTTAGCCCTTAATACCCAATCTTTGTCTCTAATTCGTTTCTTTTAAATCCTCCCTATAATGACTTATACACTATGCCGTCATAAAATAACTTAAATTTCCTTCACGGTTTCCATACCTTGAACACTGAATCACGTGTTTAGTATTTGGACATCTTCCGTATTCAATGTATGGTAAATTATTTAATATAAAGAACTTCATTCTCTATACGTCATTATTTATTTGTGGTGTTATGCAGTATAAATATTATCATTCAACCATATTCGCCCATACGTCCATATCTTATCTTGACCATTATCCTATATAAATTCTATTAAATATTCATTTTTACTCGTGTCAGTCTATGAAATGCAAAACTTTATGCATTCGTATCTGTTCGTTCGAAAACGCGCAAATACGTTCTCGTGTATTATGTTTTTATTTTTATTTTTAATTATTTCGCCTCCCGCAATGAACTCGAAAATGCTTAGGTAAGTGATCAAATTCCGCTAACTACGGCAGAAGCGAACGCTTCTAAGATAAAAATCTCCTCTCGCTCTGATTAAAATTTATAACATATTATAACACAATATAACATATTATGTTGTATATTATGTTATATACTGTATGTGCCGATGTACTGTGTGTTCTTCTAATAACCATATATAAATATAAAAACACTGTAAAAATTGTAAGTGACTAATGTACTTAATAATGTAATTGATGTATTGTACTTTAATAAAATTGTAATTAAATGTAATAATTTAATATAGTGTAATATACTTTAATAACGATAATTAACGATAATAAGCGAATGTTAATTAATTGGTAATTGTAATCGTAATTGTAATGAACCAAAATTACAACGTACTCAATGATGTACATAGATTGTACTTATATACTACTAAGAAATTATATTGCCTTCAGAAATGTATACTCAGCGAAAATATGATTAGTTTTTGTTTTTTAATTTTTATTTTTTATTTGGAATCTTTCATCTGCTCCTGTGTTTAAAAGGGGGGAACTTAACCTTCAACTGCATTCCCTCAACATTTAGACTTATATGATACATGTAATTGTAAAATAACTTCACTTCATTACTTCACTCTTCTTTGGTCACTACTACGAGACTCCCTTGTTAGCAGCCTCGCTGCGAGGAGGGGGCAGAGGCCCCTTGCCTCCTTAAATTTTTTAGATTCAGGCCTGAGCCATGGTCGAAAGAGGTCGAACCTCTACCCCTGTAAATTCACAGGACTACCTGTACATTTTTAGAAGTAAATTACAGTGAGAGAAACTTTTTATTTTTCCCCTTCGAGTTTGGCTCTCTTCAGAGAACTTAGTAAATTAAATAGAGAAAACAGTTCCCGATAAGTTATAAAAAGAAAATCGGCGAACCTTCAGAGAAAGTATCAGAGTATTATAGAAGGAGAAAAAAGAAATGAGAGAGAAATTAGAATGTTATAGAAGAAAACTATTGCGAGAAATATCCGTTGCTGCCTCACAACCAGAACCCCCGTCGATTCGAACCACCCCAGGGCCATAGACGGAGGGGTTATAATATATATACTGTATATATATATATATACTGTATATATATATATATGGTATATATATATATATTATATATATATATTAAATACCTGGATGGATTTACCCCGGCGAAGTGTTTTATTCACCCCGAAGTATACAATAAAAATACTCTTTCTTTAAACAGAGGGCGCTGACCCCCTTTTCGAGTGTTATTTACGGGGTCCGGGAGTTTCCCCAGCCCTTTCCCACACTCGTCGGATTTAAGTTTTTATTTATTACACCGGGATTAATTGAGAGTCAATTTTACCTTCAGGTACTTTAATTAAATTCGAATAAGCGGTTTACAGGCGAAAGTTTATAATAACTGGATTATCTCTTAAGTTCACAAGGTCAGATTATAAGGTAAGTTCACCGGGTTATAGTTAGATGGTTCTTAAGTCTATGAGTGACAATTAAAGTCATCGAGAAATAAATGAATTGGGTCTGCTGACGTTTCTCTCCGTAAGTTCCTCAATTCCAATATTCCGATAAAAACTTATATCTAATTGAAATGAAATTCACCCTTCACTCAGGTATGTAATTATTTTACTTTAAGATTAAAACCCGACGGCCCGTCTTCTTGAAACACTTCCCTCGTGCCCATTCTAGGTACCGTCGTAAAACAAATCAATGCGGGGTATCGCGCTCCCTCGCCACCGCACTTGAATAATTGAGCGATTCCTTCTAAGCCCTTCCTTTAGGCCGTTCTAAATCGTCTAGAAGCAAAACTAATGCATACGAGGCGACTCGCAACCCGTCGCCCGCGGAGATCAAGATCTGAATCTCGTATCTTGAAATCTGAATCTTGAATCTGTCTTCTATTGGCTGAACCCCTCCTTATATACGAAGGAATCCATTCTCACATGCATCATAAGCGAGTCATCGTGAGAACAAGAGAATGTTTGATTCTCAGAGCCAAAGTTCCTTGGGACGGAAGCGTGGTATTTTTCGTTGGAGACAAACACGTAACGGCGAATGACATCGCCAAAGTTTGTCGGTGCGCTTTAGATTGATTTCATAACTGTTTCTATATCGTGAATCATTCTCCGGGCGTGTGATTAAGGGTTTAGAAGAGATTTAGCAGACTTTAATTATTTCGTATGAAAAATAGACTGGCGCCTGCTCTTATGTTATTTTAAATGACGTTATTTTAACTGATTTCAAGAAGTTGGTCATCGGTTCGCGGCCCGTTTATAACATTTTCGTCCCTCATTAAAAAAAAACAAAGAAAAAACTTAGGGCTTTGCCTTCATCGGAAGATTGGTATCGTTAAAGGTCGTGAAAGACACGTGAATTCTTAATATAAACACTGAGGTCATTTCACGGTTTTATTAACATTCTTATTCGCAGGAGTGAAGCTCCACAAATCAAAATCGTTCGCACATGTGCAAGTAGTGCACTTGAGTTCGTTTTATGGTTCCCAAAATCTAAATCAACGAGTTACGGAGCGAGGTAGTTGATAAATCTTCCTCAAGTGAAAACGATCCAATGTCAAACGAAATCACTAATTTAATCATTGGGTAGTTTCCATTAAGGGAGACTGAATTTCAATGATCTCAGCTTACAGAGGAAGTCATTTATGTGACGTTACAAAGAATATCTCTTGATTTATGGATTACCACAGCAGACGACATCAAGAGAAATTATTTAATATGTAATAGTGCTTTAATTACGTTATTTTCGGTGAACTGCAAAATAATTTAGAATAAATTTGAATGCCTCTAGAAACTAAAACCCAGTACATGCAATAAATCTAAGTTAGTTAAGCTTATAAATGAATTGACTGTAATTATTACATGGATCTGTGATTAACTTAAGTTAACATCAAATTTCATACTAATTCAGAATAAATGCAAATTAAATAATTGTAAACGAAAAGCCAATGAACACAATAGATCAGAATAGATAATGCTGAATATAAGTTTACTTTACAGATTAAATTTCATTAAACAAAAACAAAAACTAACATTGATCAATCATTAAAACCAAATTCTTCATTTAAAATCAAAGCGGTTCATAAATATTAAGGTAGCAATAATACAAAAATGTCAGTGGAAAAAAAGAGGATCTCTTTCTTTACACATTTTCCTCTCTTGTGATAATGTGAAAGAAAGATAAATGTGCAAATTTAATACTTAATGTCAAAGTTTTGGATATATATTTCTGGCATTGTAAAATATGGAGATTATTGCATAATGTTAGAATCGCGAAACTTATGGGCTTTTGGCCCTAGAGAAATGGTATGTAAAAACCTTTTTGGGTTAGCAATGTGACACTTTGGATCCTTGGTCCGTCATCTTATTTATCAGCAATCATTGAAATTTTATACAAGAACTGATATATTCGGAAGAAAAGAAAAGAATCACTTTAATGAGTGTTAGTTGGATTACTTAATCGGGAAAATGGGATTTAGTGAATCTGATTGCCAGGAGGGGTAACTAAAATGGATGCCAAAGGGAAGTGAGTATATCAAACGTTTCGCATTCTTTCATTACACAATTTCTTTGAGTCTAATAGGAGACCAATATCTGCCACAAGATTAGAGTTTAATAATAGATACAAAGGGGTTTCCTTTGGGTTACATACATAGAAAATATATAAGGAAATTTGTACGTAAAGACGTAAATATTTATGACAAAATAAAAGAATATAACATAAATTCTCTCGGACATGTTCGTAGGTACCCTTTAATACTATCAAGGGGGAACAGTATGGCTGTCAAGTTTAGGGGTATATGGAGAATTTTTGGAACCCGCCGGGTCATTAAAAATTCTTGTATCCCATCATCAAATGATAAAACACAGAGTATGCATTACTGCCATTAAATTGTTATGAGACAAGGTTTACAATACAATATAAATTTAACTATGTTTCTATAGTGAATTGGGGAGTAGGCAGATTTATAAAGATGTAAAATACAATTTCATATGATTCTTGACTTGGACAAAAGGAACTTTGGTTTTACACAAACTTTTAATGTAATTTCATTACAAAATTAATTTTAAGTCTCTCTAATAAATGGTATGGGTAACTAAAGAATTTTAGTTCTGCTTATAGAAAACAGTTTACAAGACACGTTGTCCCAAGAGAGATTGAATACCATAATATTTAAAATTTAAAATTTTCACAGCCACTTTTTTTAAAAGAAGTATAGTAGGAAAAGAAATTCATAGCGGTGAGATAAATTACAATGAGGTACTAGAAGGACATCAGAAAGATAATTCACTGTTCAGTAGGATTTTGAATATTTTTTTATTAGGTTTTTCAAATCCTTTCAAAAATTACAGTCGGTTGAAAGAACACCCGCAGGATTGAGAATAGCTACCTACGTTACATATATAGCAGTAATTTTATCCGTGATTTGAAAAGATAAGCCTTTTAATTTATTTTGGATAGTTTTAAAGGAGAATATTTATTGAATTTTAAGAGAAGATAATTTTTTAAAGAATATCTTCGCCTCATCAAGGTCTAGTAATAAAATGAGAAGATTTACTTCTACTGAGGACTAACTTATTTAATCAATTGTGGGGGAAGAGTCTCTGTAAAGCTGACTCGTCTGATAGGGAAATTTATAAAGAAAATAGTCATTTTTGCACGTATAGGAAAATAAAAGTTAGAAAATAAGTACAAAGTGAAAGTAATACGTTCTATAATTACCTTTTTTGAATAACTGTCGTTGGTTCTTTGATGAAAGTTTTTTAAGGTATTCAGACAGTTAGCGGGGATGTTAAAACGTTGTACACCATTAGTTCGGGGTTTACATTATAACATATGACACAAAATTTAAGAGTAATATTTAAATTTCACAAGAAAGAATAACTGAGAAAAAGAAACAAAGATTAAGATTAATATCTCGGTTCAAAATGCAATGCTTTATTAAGGGTTTTTTATAGAGCCATTCTTCAAAATATCCGCATCAGTGGAAATAATGTGTGTTCCTGCGCTCATAATATTTCGTAGAATTTAAATAGTTCTATGAAAAATTCTAATCTTCATTATTTAATCACTCTTTAAAGTGGAGGTAATTCTCATCCTATTTTACATTGACGTTTTCAATACTGGTGCCTCTCTTCGTCACGTGTTTAGTTACATTCCTTAGGGGAAACTTTAATGTTTTATTTGCTTCAATGAAATTAGCGTGAAACATTCTACTTAGTGAGTTTATACTGAAGGCTCGATGTTGATTTGCATCAAGTGAGCTAATACTGAATGTTTTTCTATAATAGAACATTGCATAACGTTTTCCGATAATAATAAATGCTGTATTTCAACGTTTCAGTTTAATGTTTACAAGCTGTCAAACTTTAATTATTAGGAAATAATCCAAGTTATAAACATCTTTAAAGTGAAAACAACTTATCTAAATTATGAAGTCATGTTCGTAGAGAACTGATTTTTCTCAAGGATAACTCGCGTATATGATTTATATGATAGAAAAGAAGAATAGATCTGAAAATAAACGTATAGGGAGAGGGTAACCATAGTGTCTTTTAAGTCTATATAATCTCGAACCTTGTCCAATCAAAAGGGTCAATTTCTTCATCAAAGAATGAATGAGGAATACATTCCAACCTTATGCGGTTCTAATGTATACTGGTTCGAGGTTGGTTTTTCATTTGGTAAACTCCATAACTATACTCATTGTTTGCTATTGTTTTGGTCGTGGCAACCTTTTTAATGAAATGATGATTGAAAAAGGTTAAGAGGCTTTCTCGAAGGCACAGCTGTGACGAAAACACCTTTTTTAATTGATCAAAATTATAGATCAATGTAATTATTTTTTTGGTGGGATTACTACCGTTAAAGGTAATATTTAATATCAGGATTCTTAGTTTTTCTACTCTACATAAGCTACTTAAAAAATCAGAGGGTATTATTGAATCTGACAAGTGTAATTTACTCATGTGGGGATAACTATCCAAAAATCGGAAATGAATCTTTTCCGACGTATACATTAGTTTTACCTTGTTCAAATGCAGAGTATTAATTGATCGAAAACGTTTTATAGCCCTCAACTCTTTCCTTTCAAGGCTGCGACGACCTTTCGGTACTGATATTTCTAGACTTAATGTTCAAACGCAAAGGTAAGTAATTTCGTATAATAAACAGGTGTTCATTAGGAAGCTCTTTGAATTCAAGATGTTTATCATTTAATGCTGGCAATAATATATCTCGCCATCTAGTACAAACATTTTAAGACAAACTTGTAATCCTTCAAATATTGGAAGAGGAGGAACATCTCCTTAGGGAGGTCATTTATATTCATTTTTCCAGTGTGTTAAGTTTCTAGTCTGAAAGAACAATTTACAATCATTTTATTCACTAAGGTATCCTTTCTCTTTACTTTTATTTATATATTAATTTATCACAATTTAACTTAGCTTTAATCACTGTAGTTTAACTGTCTCTTATTTTTTCTTATTAAAACACCTTAATTTCTTTAATACTATTCATCACTCTCTTTGATACTAAACATTATTTTCTTGAATACTAAACACTTAAGTTTAAGCATGCTGTTAAATTTAGACTTTAAGCTAGTAGCATGGTTGGTTCTTCCTCTTTTAAGAGAGACCTCCCGGCGGCTGTTAATAGGTCATATCCAGATATTCTGGATTATGCATCGCTTCGATCCGTCGGTGGAATAGGACAGATCGTGCGGATCCCCGGGTTCGTTCCGGACTGGTGGAGAGTCTCGACCGGAGTGGCTCCGGTACCATCGGTGGGTTGTTTGCTGGAGGCAATGCCGGTGCCATCAAAGGGGTCGTAACGTTGACGATAGGCAGCGCACGACGTCGGCTTCGACGATAATTTCGTACTAAAATGAGTCCCGGCCCAATAGTTCCAAGTAAGAGACATAGGGCCAGTGTATAAAAACTATTTAAATATGATTTTTTCTCATGGTATTTCTTCAAGGTGACTTGTTTTAAGTATCGGTTCATCTCCTTCAGGTTCACTCCTTTTGAAAGCGAAGCGTTAAAGTGGTGGATGGCTCCTGGGGTATGAAGAGATTGTTGTATATAAGTGACTTCGGCATCGTTTCCTAACGATAGGAGCTCTGTTTTTAATGTAAAATTCCGACGGTCCGAAAAAAAGGAAACTGACGGAATTATCTTATGATCCGTCAGAATTTCACAGCCTTCTGGTAATGGAAATTTTCTGGTTCTCTCTATCTCCAGTCGATGTCTGTTCTTTTTCTCCAACCCACAGCGAAGGAGCAAAGTCAAAGGACTTGCCACACTGTAGTACACTTCTTGATGTTGTCGCAGAAATATGGGGAAAAAATTCCTTTTGATAATTCGATGACAGTTCGTCAAGTTTGTTGAGGGTCCAGCTTGGAAAAGACGGACTACGCAATCCTCTGATCCCTTGGTTAGAATGTAAGTTGGTACTGGGCAATGAAATATATTTTCGATTTGCATGCAATCGTCCAGAGTGTTCATCAGCAAATAATTTAGACGGTCTTGACTCACGCCTAGTTAATGGTTCTTTGGGATAATTTCGGTGTATAGGTCTTCTTTTCCTATCCAAATTGGTAAATGATGTATTCTAAACAATGTCGTAGGGGATTCTAAGGCTTTGAGGGGGATGAAGATGATGATCCTAAGTTCTTCATTCGAGACTCTTTGTAGACGAGTCCTTCCCAGTCTGAAGTAAAATGGGATTGTTACCATATTTAGGATGTAAGGCAGTAATCTTCCCACTTTGGGTTCAATTCCTTTCAGTACTTGGAGACAAAAGTGGGGTTCAAATAAGAATGAATCCAACCTTCCTCGATTGGCATTAATCAAAGCCGTTGTCAGTCTATTTAATCTCAACTGAATTCCTTCCGTATAGGTGGAGAGACTTTGGGCGACAGGTGACAAAAAGACCATGTGTTGCTCTCTCTTGATATCTGCCTTTAAGTTTGTAAGATATGCGGCTACTGTCTCTTGAAATGAATGGACGTTGTCAGCGAGTAAGTCCATATATTTTCTGAGACTGCTGACATCGTAGATGGTAGCGTTTAGCACTGTTATGTATGAATTTAAACTGTCGGCTAAACTTTCTTCGTTTGTTTCAATTATTTGTATCCGCTATTATTTGTTCGCGAACACCGTGTAGAGTGATCATTAGAATATTCAAGTCCTTCCGTATAATTTCCGTCGGGCCTTTCGCTTCATTCAACCGTTGTTCTTCTGTCTCGCATTAAATTATAAGTTTCTTCATTTTATCGTTTAAAGCTTGCAAATGTTGATAATATGGTCCCAGATGGAGTCGTACACTAAAAGTATAAACTGAGCCATGTGGGATTAAAGGGCCCAGAGGTTCAAATAAGACTCCATTTTTCACAAACATTTGCGCCCCTGCAAATACTACACTCAATAGTAGGAGGAAGGTAACTACCTCCTTCAGCAAGATATTTTTGGGGCTCTTCATTTTTAATACTAACACAAATTTTCGTAAATCAAAACAAAAGGAATTAAATTGTTATATTATTTTTATTATCAAATTATTATTTAAGTTACTCTTAATGTTAAAAATTGAAATTGAAATGGGGAAATAATTTATTTTTCACTATCCCTTTTGTTCTTCTATTTACAATTCAGAACGAACTAAGTGAATATTTCTCCGTCCTTTGACTAAATTTTAAAATAAAAATAAACCCTCATAACTCAAGTCAATAAATATAAAATCGAAAATAACTTTACTAGGGACATTAGCTCATCTGCCTACAATTTCGCTTCTTTCCTTCGCATCCTGTTTCTCGTCATAATTTTTTATCCCAATCTCGTGTTAAACAGGAATCGCTGTTTTCCTTAACACGAAGCTCGTCTGGGAATTTCATTCATGCGATTGCTATTCTACCTACATTTTTTTTTCAAAAGCCTATATTTTACAAGTCTACACTTAGAAAGTGCCCATTTGCCGGCCTACATTCTAAAAGCCTATTTTCTGAAACTACCTGTTGACATCCTATGAATAAACATAGACGAAATTCAATTTCGTCTCTCTTTGCAAGCTAAATCATTAATCACCTTATTTTATGTACACTTGTGTTTTCATTTCTCTCCTCGGTGCTAGTTTTGTTATTTCAAACGCACTCATTTAACTCTTACCTTTATCCAATGTATATTTTTTAAAGCCAAGCGCAGCAACAGTGAATGATTGTTTTACTTTGTAACTTTTATATTTTTATTAAGCGATTTATTGCTTTTTCATGCCGAAGCTCAATAACAGTAGTTGATTGTTCTACTTTGTAGCCTGTATATTTTTCTTAAGCGATTTATTTATTTTCAAGCTAAAACGCAACGATAATCATATATGTACAGAAGTCATTCGTTAATAAAATCAGTCGGGCGGTCGTGCGTGTCGCCATAAACATTGTGTGTTATCAAATCTGTTCCTGTATTTTTCTGGCTCGTTTCCCAATTCCTTATATCTAACTTTTGTATAAAGTCTTCTTTCATTATCTTACTTGCGGATGGTGTTTATAATCCCTTCGTGCTGGTTGCTCAGGGTCTCTACATCATCTAATGTCGTTTTCGATTTTTCTTTATTCAGACAAATATCTGATACGGCGATTCGTGGAGGAGAGGTCCTTTCCACCATATTGAAATTTAATTTCTCTTCCTTCACCCACACACTATTTGCGTGAAATATCCAAACAACCAATTCGTTTTCCTTCATTTCTATGATCTTTTCGTTTGAATTTTCCTCATTTATTTCCTGAATGACCGGGTAGTGAACTACTCTCGCAATGCGTGTCATTTGAGGTGAACGTCTCTCTTCAATCAAGTAATCAGCATTTATTTCAAGGAGGGGTTGTTCCTGTTCATGTTTTGCCTCCCTACTACTGGCTTCTTCCAAACTCATTTCTTTTGCTTGGGTTTTCCCCATCTCTGGTTATGTTTTAGGATGATTTACCCAATTACAAATGAGAAGGTGCACGCGTTTAATGCAAGAAATAAAAAACTGAAGAAAAAGTAAACCACACACATTGACTTTTGATTTTAATTTTTCAATTTGGTTCATTTCATTATTGCTTTGAGCTTGCGCGTCGTAATTCTCACATATGACTTTATTTCCGATTTTTGTATTCCTTGAGATTTCATTCTTGTTTCCGCTCTCATGAACAGTTAATACGTCATGCTCACTTTCTTGGATCTTATTTTGGTTTCCGTTCTCACGAATATTCAACGTGTTATTTGCTTTACAGTTTGTTTCCCATGTACTTATGTCGTATACCCCATTCACACGAGGAGTTTCCGGTAGCGCAATTTCCGTACTTTTATTTATACTTTCGTTCGCACATGCTAACACTGACTTTCTTCCGAATTCATTTTCGCCCACGCTCAATTTATAAAAAACATTTATACAACTTTTCTCTTTAAATTCATTTTTCTCCTCGTTTAATTCACACACATCATTTACACAATTTCGTTCCTTTTGATCTTTGTTTATATCCTCATCTATTTCCCTTTCACTCGATTCATTCAAACACTCATTTCTTAATACAGAATCACTTCTTTCATTAATTTCTTCTCTCGATACAATTCTAAGAGCTCTTTCATTCGTTTGTTGATCAGCCTCAGAGTCTAACTTCAAGGTCGAGCTGTCAGACTCAGAGCTGAAGGTCGCGCGGCATTCTCTTGCCTTGCCTTCACTTTCGCTTTCATTTATATTTGAGCTATATAAATTTATCTCACTTGCACTCTGGGTTTCTTTATTCATTTCGTTTACTTCTTTTCGTTCTTCTTCTCTCGCCATGGGATTATTGTTGCTATCGAAAGCTTCTTGTCATTGTTGGGTTTTTGTTTCTCCATTTTCCTCAAATGAAACTCTTCGAGGTGATTTATCTCTGTTTTGTGGGGATTCCGTCCGCTGTGTCCAGAGTGAATTGTTACGGCGACCTTCCCAATTTCTCGTTGGAGACCTTCCTCTGTCTTCCGGCTTTCGGTTTCCTCCCTCGGGGACATCCCGGGGTGATCGATTTCTTTGGTCGTGACGTTGGTACGCCTGTCTACGATCGTAAGGTGACGGTGATCTTTCAACGTGGTTTCCCCGATAACGAGAATAATCGTTTCTTTACTCTCCTTGTCGCGGTTCATAGGGGGATGGTGATCGTTCGTTCCGGCTCTCCCTGTAACGAGAATAATCACTTCTTCTCTGGTCTCTTCTGGGCTCGTATGGTGACGGAGACCGCCCATTTTGGTTCTCCCGGTAATGAGAAAAACTTTCTTTTCTCCATCCTCGGTTTTCATAATGATCGTTTCGTGGTTTGTCATAATAATAACGATCTGAATTTCTTGGGGTGTCTTTCCACTCCCTTGGCTGTCTGCCCTCTTCTCTTCCTCTGTTTTCATTTGGCCTATACGGGGATGATCATCGTCGTCGATCCTCACGGTCTTCATCGTAGTTCCCGTATCCATTATACCTTGACGGAGACGCGTGCCTTCGCTCTCCTTCTCTTAGGTATTCTCGCGTTTTATTTTTGTCTATTTCGAATGCTCTCACTCGGTCAATCATCGGACAAAATTTGACCTTGTGCCCTGCACTTTCACGTATATAGCATTTTGGTTTATAGGCTTGCATTGGGACTTGCACTGCATTCACGCTTGCTGCGTCAGCTTGCATAGAAGGACAAGGATGGGTTGATAGATCAACTATTATAATGTATTGGCCTAGGAGGAATATTTAAAGGGACGTTTGGTAAGTAAGGGTTTTGTCCCACATAATGGGATACGCTTGGATAAGGGGAATAGGTATGTTGATTTAACAAATTTTGATTTTGATAATATGAAGGATCTGGGGGTGATATAGATCCCAGGTTTGGATTTAGATAATTTACAGGGTTATAAATGGTAACTGGCTCGGAGACAATTCGATCATCGCACCGTATGCGTTTGATCTTTTTGTGTATCTCCTCGCTTTGGTCTCGGTATTTATTCCAGAGCTTTCGAGGTATTGAATTTAGAATTACTTTATTTAAAACAAACGGAACGTCTATATTTTGCACCGTATCTCCTGCGTCTCTTTTTAATCCTTCAAAAGAGGTAAATGACTCATCTGGCCATCTACACTCTCTTTCTATGTTCATCAATCTGTTGGTGATTTCATCTCTCCTATTTTGACAATAGAGATTAGAACAAATATCCAAAAATTCATTCCAAATTTTAACTTTCCCCTCGAATCCTACCAGTAGTAACCGCCTTGGTGGAACGGAACACCTAATTGCGAGCGCTATTCGCATCCTGTCGGAATTTCGTCCTCGTTCGGGGATTAACCGCGCGATTTCGAAGACAAAATCCTGAAAGGACACATAACTTCGAACTACACCTTGTGCTACTGAAATTAAATATTCCGCATATGTTCCACAAAATATGGGACATATCTCGGCCGCATGCCGCAGCTTCTTTTTTTCGTCAGGGGAAAAATCGTCTTCCTCTCGAGACGGGGGATATTGAAATAACATAGTGGCCGGTATTATTTGGGGAATAGCGGGAGTAGCTGGTCTTCTATGGAGAATAGTAGGAGGGGGGTTTGGTGGTGACGGGCTACGCCTACCAGCCGTTTCTCGGCTTCCTAAGCTAGCCTCTCTACTGTCCTGACTCAGAGACATTTCTACAGTATATAACGAGAAAGGCCAAAAGTCTATGAGGTTATCGCGCAAATCTGCTAATAAAGGGCTATCTCCCTCTTCAAGTTCGCCTTTAATTTTCTCAGGAGTCCAAAAGGGAATGTGAGGGATCCTATTTATTTCAAAATTTGGTGGAAAGAATGTTTGTCTTGAAGGGTGTGGTTTAGGTGTATTACCTGCCACAGGAAAATTGTCTTCCTGCCCCCCAAAATTGGTTGCAATATAAACAGGTTTGATCACCTTTGGTTTTTTGTCTTCTTCGGAAAGATGCACTTCCTCGTCCTCGCCTGTTGCTTGAAGTCTTGTTGCCGCTTCCAATCGCGCCTGAATAGCTACTCTCGACCTTGTGCTTTTCGATGACACTTCCGTTTTTCTCTTGTCCGTGTAGATGGTCCGCATACACGCAGCAGTCGGCTTCTGGTGCTTCAACGAGTGTGTAGGAAAAGAGGTGTAGGAGGAAATACTTACCTACACCCCACACCTGACACCAATTTATTATATACCTGGAGGGATTTACCCGGCGAAGTTTTTAATAACCCCCAAGTATACAATAAAAATACTCTTTCTTTAAACAGAACGCGCTGACCCCCTTTTCGAGTCAGTCACTTACGGGGTCCGGAAGTTTCCCCAGCCCTTTCCCACACTCGCCGGATTTAAGTTTTTATTTATTACGCCGGGATTAATTGAGAGCCAATTTTATCTTCAGGTACTTTAATTAAATTCGAATAAGCGGTTTACAGGCGAAAGTTTATAATAACTGGATTATCTCTTAAGTTCACAAGGTCAGATTATAAGGTAAGTTCACCGGGTTATAGTTAGATGGTTCTTAAGTCTATGAGTGACAATTAAGGTCACTGAGAAATAAATGGATTGGTCTGCTGACGTTTCTTTCCGTAAGTTCCTCAATTCCAATATTCCGATAGAAACTTGTATCTAATTGAAGAGAAATTCACCCTTCACCCAGGGTATGTAATTATTTTACTTTAAGATAAACACTTCCCTCGTGCCCATTCTAGGTACCGTCGTAAAACAAATCAATGCGGGGTATCGCGCTCCCTCGCCACCGCAATTGAATAATTGAGCGATTCCTTCTAAGCCCTTCCTTTAGGCCGTTCTAAATCGTCTCGAAGCAAAACCAATGCATACGAGGCGACTCGCAACTCGTCACCCGCGGAGATCAAGATCTGAATCTCGTATCTTGAAATCTGAATCTTGAATCTGTCTTCTATTGGCTGAACCCCTCCTTATATACGAAGGAATCCATTCTCACATGCGTCATAAGCGAGTCATCGTGAGAACAAGAGATGATTCTCAGAGCCAAAGTTCCTTGGGACGGAAGCGTGGTATTTTTCGTTGGAGACAAACATGTAACGGCGAATGACATCGCCAAAGTTTGTCGGTGCGCTTTAGATTGATTTCATAACCTTTTATATCGTGAATCATTCTCCGGGCGTGTGATTAAGGGCTTAGAAGAGATTTAGCAGACTTCAATTATTTCTTATGAAAAATAAAGACTGGCGCCTGCTCTTATATGTTATTTTAAATGACATGTTATTTTAACTGATTTTAAGAAGTTGGTCATCGGCTAGCGGCCCGTTTATGACATATATATATATATATATATATATATGTGTGTGTGTGTATATATATATATATATTTGTGTGTATTATATATATCATATATAAATAAATATATATATATATATTGTGGTGCGCAACCCCTTAATTTATGTGGTGTCAACCCTTTTCCGATTGTACTTATTTATTACGCGCCTGTTCGTTTATTCCAGGATGACTCTGCCTATCCACTCGGAAGGCCCTTTAATTTTATACGCGTATTTTCCCTCGGCTTTCTTGAATCCCACTTTGGATTTTAAACTTTCAATGTTAATTTATCCTCAGCTTACATGAGCGGCCTATTGCTAGGTAGCATAGAAACGAGACACTCCCTCTTATAAAGTTTATTTAATTTCACTCCAATTAAGACATATATTGAAAGAAATATGCGGATCTACGATTACAAATTTTGATTAAAATATCAAATTCTTAATTTAAAGAATATGTTTGCAAGTATTTAAGTCTCAAAAAACATTTGTACAGAGGGGTTTTTTATTTGCGTGTAACTTTATAAACAGGACTAAATTCAAATTTCGTAATCTAAGAAATTTACTTACAAAAATTTGGGAGATTTACTCTCGCCAGCTCTGCGCAAGTTCCGCAGATTTTTCCAGGAAAAAAATCCGCCAAATAAATTAGATTTCTTCTCACAATAACTGAATGGTCATGCACTAACTTCCTGGGTTTCAACGGGAACTAACTTCAACACAAGATATTGACTCTTCCCTGAGGAAACCTAATATGTCACAAACTTAAAGTTTAACATTTAATTTGAACAAAATTAAATTAGATGAAATTCCACAGTTGTTCTTTTTTTTTTCCGGTCGCTAACAATAAAACTCTTACACACAAGTTCGCGTAAACAAAGGCAATTCAAATTTTAAGTACAACGTGAAACAGTTTTAACTCAACTTAGAAATTTTCAATCACGCCACAGAGCCTAAAGATTCATTCTTTGCAAGCTACTTTATCTTTTCAGGACCGAACTACAACTTAGAAATTTTCAGTCACGCCACAGGGCCTAAAGATTAATTCTTTACAAGCCACTGTATATTTACAGGACCGAACTACAACTACTGTAACTTAGAAATCTAAGTTACACCTTAAAATTTCAAGGACTCCGCCTTACAATATTCTGAATGATCTACCAAAAACATTTTCATTATATAAGGTCGTCCCTACGAAAGCTTTCGTCCATACATAAGTAAAGAAGGAGCTTTTCTTTTCCCTCACTAGGTGTTCCAAGAATCATTGTCCTTTGATTGGACATTGACATTCCCTTCCTAAAACAAAGCTCCTCCTTTTCCTTAAAATCAACTTAAAATAAAGTTCTTTCTTCGAAGCCACTTGGTTTCTGAAATTTATGACCAACGTCATGGTCCAATTTAACAAATGGATTCGAAGTCTGCCTCACAAAAGTTTAACCACGAAGCGAAGAGAAAACAAACCATTTTACATCTGAACCCGGCCAGCTTGTTTTCCCTAAACTTTGAATCACGGCCGCTCCTCGACCCTACCATAAATCTCTACCACAAGGCTGTTCTGGGTTATACCATTAACGTGAGAACACAAAAATAAAAATCGAACGAACGTTAAACAATCTGAAACATTTTTATTTTTAACCTTATAAGAAGAAACCTATTGGTTAGGGCGGCTCGTTTTTAAACTTTATTCGATATTTGAGTGTGGGTAGTGCGGAAAAGTTGCGATTTGGAGAGAAAATAAAGTGTGTAAAATTTTTTTGATCTACGTCAATACCTTCCGGTGGCGGCGAGTCCTTAAAAATCAAAAAATATGCCTAAATGCCTAATTACACTTGTGAGTATTTTTGAACTGGGTAGATTGGAAAATGGTTTTAAAGACTTACAAAATAAACAATAAAAATTTCAGCACAATCTGTTAATAACTTCCGGTGGCGTCTTAGCCGTTAAAATATCCAAAATATTGATTTATAGCAAGTTTTAACAAGATGTTATACAAATGTTAATTCCGGTATATTTCTGTGCAAACAACCCTGAGAACACTATTATAGGCTTGAATAAATTAATAGCAGTCATTGAACAATGAACATTATATAAAATTATATAAAAAATTTATGTGTTTTTAGGCATATTTTTCGATTTTTAAGGACTCGCCGCCACCGGAAGGTATTGACGTAGATCAAAAAAATTTTACACACTTTATTTTCTCTCCAAATCGCAACTTTTCCGCACTACCCCCAATCAAATATCGAAAAAAGTGTAAAAACGAGCCGCCCTACTATTGGTATTCTTCAATAACCATACTCTAAACTACCTTGCCTCCGTCACTAGGCCCACGACGTCTCCTTGGTCGCCAAGGTATTCTTCGTCACTTTGATTGATCATCAGTACCCTTATTTCCCCTTTTGGGATCGTGCTCGGCAACATTTTTAAATTCCCTCGAGCCTCACTGCATATTCCGTGCAGCGGAGAATAGACGTCCAGGGGAACTACGTCCCCGGGTTTCGTTCTGACTCCCTTCGTCAGAATTACGGCGGCCACATTTTGTGCTTCGTGCAGAATTGCCTCTGTGAGAGTCACCCTCGCACCTTCTTCACTGTCTACTCCCTTCCCTTGTATGGTTACTACTTCATTCAGCGTGACTGTCCTTTTTTCTTCTCCAAGTTACCTTTGTTTCGTCTTCATATTCTCCAAAACAACACGCCTATGGTCAAGTCTTGCGGAGCCTCTGGAATTTTACAGACAAAAGAATTCTTCAACACCCCTTCCCACAGTCAAACTTAATTCTACTCCCTTACATGAATGGGCGGGTCCTGTGCAACCGTGTACTGAGAAGTTGGCAACTGTCCAAAGAAGGCTCCCGATGTTCTTGTGCATAG